>BMAO01031574.1:0-288181 GCA_019973975.1 Trichonephila clavata
TATATATATATATGCCAGAAAATATGCAAGGGAAGGTGGCACTTGGAACCCGAATTATATTATTTGCGATATATATACACTAATAAACAATACTTCACAATATACATAGAATGTAATTTTCATTACTTCTTGTTTTCAAACACTCATTGCATTTACACCAAACACTTAAGAACTTTTATCCCTACTAAATAATTTTAAATCGTCAAACCTCGCTTATTTTTACTCGTAAGCCAATTGAATTTTAAAGATGCTTAGTTTTAAAAATACTTGTTAAAAATTTTTAAACTTAACTCTTATGCAAATGGGCATTAATGACCCACAAGCTAAGTACTAAAAAAAATATGAACAAAATTTGACCTACGTCTCAAAAAGGTTAGCCATCCCTGCTCTAGAGCCTGGGAAACTGGACCCATGTCCGAGGCAAATTTTTAGGGTGGCATTTGGACCGAATTTGAAAAATACCTTTTTTTTTGTTACGAAAAAATTGGTATGAAAGTATTTTTTTTTTGAAATATTATTATTTATACTTTGGGAACCTGGTGACTTATTTAAATACCTGGAATTTTATTTTAGACTGAATTTAAATGCCGACTACTTCTAGTAAAATTTGTAACGACTATATCTCTTTTAAAAAATAAAAATTACGCTGCGTGTGGCGATATGTTGTACAAGTATATGGGCCCCGACTTCGGGACACGATTATCTTTTGTATATGATATTACTACAAGGGTGACAAATGTACACAAAACAATATTTTGCTTAGAGCAGCGTTCGGCAAATTGCAATTCTTCAAAATTCTGCTTTTATGTAGAGTTAAAAATTATGTTTGTGTTAAGAAGATATTGTTCACTTTTCTAATTTATAAATACATCTCTAAAAAAAGTTACTTTATTTACATGCCCATTTAAATATCTGACTGGCGTTTGACAGAATTTATTTTTAAATATGTATTTGATTTATCTTTTTTGCAATTTCAGTTATATATTTGTACCCAGCAATGTGAATCTGGTATTGCATTTCATGTATATTATTTTCTTATTCTGTACTGTGTACGTTAAAGCGTCAGTTTTCTTATGTGTTGACCCTTGAATGGTTCGAGGCTGGTGTGTACGTTAAATCATGAAACTTGATATGTTTTTTCTTGAATTCTAATTCTAACTTGATATGTTTGCCAACTAAAATTGGCACAATTCAATTTCTTACATTTAACTCGTTTGAAATAGCAACAGGTAATTATGTTTTAATTTCGAATTAATATGTATTTTTTAAAACTTAATGTAATATACAAATTCTCCTGTAAGGTACACCTCTCCGAATAAGGCGCAATTAATGTTGCTACTTGGTCTCTTTGAATATGGACCTTATGTATTTACCTCTCATTTAAGGGGACATTCTATTTAAGTGACACTGAAAAAAAGTTTCTTATTTCTTTTTGTAAAATTTTAAGATTTCAAAGACAAGTTTGTGTTTCTCTTTAAAAAATTAAATATAAAGCTATCCTGATAAATCAATGTAATTTAACAGAGGAATAAAAAATTGCAATAATAACTGTTCCACGCTTCGATTTAGAGACAAAACAAAATATGAAATAAAGCGATTGCAACTCGTGGGGTGCTTTTTCTCTTTGGTTTACATAAGAAATAAAAATGCTAGCTTAGGTTGACACAATGCACAAATTGTCAAAAAGATCCGTACAACGGAATATTTTCAATAAATTTCTGTAAGAACAATATTTTATTGCTCATTTCAAACAATTATTCAGTAACTAAACTTTTTCTAATAAGAATTTTCATTTTTCATGACCTTCAAATTTTAAAAAACCTGTGACTAAGGCATTTATTCTATATCATTTATTTAAAGATTAATACTGCTTGAATTTCTAATTAAATTAATTGTTTAGCATCAAATGACAAAATATCCAATGTCTTGTCTGGTGGATTTTAAATTTCTGGCTCTAGGACATATTGTGTCAAACACAAGGTTCTTATTGAAGGTAATGGTGTAACATACACCCCGCATTGCGGGGTCCCAAAGCCTAACTGACTCCAAGTACACTTTGGTCCCAAAACCTGATCTTGCTGGGGGGGGGGGCTTAATATTCTCGATAAGCCACTGAGGTACTATTATATTTTTACCCTAAGAAGATAAAGTATTAAGGAATATTTTATTGTATTTGCCTTCATGAAAAAAAGGACTAAAAATAATATATATTTAGTTAAAAAATCTCTTTTGTTAACATATATGTGTATAAATTTATGTAATAAATAATTCACATAAGTGCATAACGATTTTAACTGAAAGGATTACTGAGTTAAAAGAAAACTAGCTAATTTTAATGTCAATGAAATTATTTTGCATTTACATATCCATAGCTATAGTTAAGAGTACATGGTTTGTAAAATTTCATCTTTGGACTAAATCTAATCGAAATAATATTAATTAAGTCTAAAGGATCTATTCAAGTACCTATCACTAATCCTATTGGGAAATTCTATTATTTTAAATGTTATTCAATTGAAAACTTTCAACCGAAGAATATGCGATTGAATCGTGTCGTATATTTAAGCATTAACTTTTAGGTCCGAGAAAGAGAGAGATGTTAGGAGTTAGATAATAGAAGTTTGTGATTAACGTAAAGTAATTGAAAGCTAGACGAGAGCTACTCGTCGATTAATTAATTAACATTTAAAATTGATATTTGACAGTTCAATCAGTAAGATATTAGAATTAGAATCAAATCTACTAGATGTTGATTATTTGAGATAGGAGTTACAATTATTTCCAAACGTAAGTGTGACTCTACTTATAATTAAATATTTAACATCTCATCTTCCTTGCTTTGGCTCCAATACTTTATATATGTATATTTCCTTCCTTGGATTAGTGAGACTTATAAAAGGATTAATAAATTATAGTTGTTTTGATTATGGCTGATGTTCATTCTGATTTCCAGTCATTAATGGATTTCAGGGGAAATCCTTTACAGATGATAAATTTTTTTTCATAAGACAGGTTCCACTTCCAGAACGAGACATGCACATCCTTCATTACTGTTCCCACTATTTAAAAAAATGCGATTTATTTGTCTTGTTTATTGTAAATTATTTTTTTTTCTGAATCATCTTCTGTTAAGTCAATATAACACATGTGATTTTAGATGGTTTGTCTCTCTCTCTCGTTTTTTTTACACGCCAAGAGAAATTTAGTAATATTTTGTTGCAATTATAAATATATTCTAAAAGTAATTGTGTTATTGCTGATCGAAGTATCAAAAATGCATTTCTTAAAAATTCTTTTGAAATATTTAAAATTTGGGAATTAGGTCAATAATAGGTTAGTTATTTCAATGTTTACTTTCTTTCTTAATTCAAAGACAGATAAATTTGGTAGAATTATTATCAATTTATTTTCAAATAAGACTGCACATTTGTTATTATTTAAATGTTATCGAAAATATCCCGAAATGACATTTTTTGAGGAAGCTAAAAGACAGAATTTTATTGGAATGAGAAGTACAATGTATTTTTTTACTAATATGATAACCATGAAAATACTCTAAAACACGTAAACTGCATCAGATCGTGGTACGAATTAAAGACAAGGCTGGAATAAAATTGTACCATTGACGCGGAACAACAAAATGTATAACATAGAGAGAAAAAGAGATGGTGCACCATCATTGAAAGAATGATTGCTGAAGTACAATTTTTAGCTAGTCAAAATTTGGCATTCAGAGGAACTAGTGCGAAGTTCAGATAATGGTAATTTTTTAAACACAGTTTAGATATCGGCCAAATTTGATCCAGTTATTTCAGAACTCCTTAATAATGTTAGTAAATGCGAAAATAACAAAACACGTATTCCACACTACTTAGGGCAACATTTCCAAAATGAAATAATTACTATTTTAGCCGAGTCTATTCGTAACGAGTGAGTATTAACGTCACACTGTTCAGCTACACGAGAGCGTTTGGTGACGGACCTCGTAATTTTGAACCATTGTCAAGTGACAAGGACTGGCATCGCTCTCCAAACTACTCCAACGTGAGGACGTTTGAGCTCTTGACATATTTACCGCGCATCGCTCCCCTACACGACGGGTCTTCAGCGACACTGGGCTCGAACTCATGATAGTCCGAACCTTGATAGGCCGAAAGTCCGTTACCTTGGCCACTAGGCTACCATGGCCCTATTCGTAATGAGATAACATGCATTGTCAAAAAAGCAAAATATTACACTATAATTCTTGTTACTACATCAGATATTAGTCACAAACAACAAACAAAGTTTTTTTTATTAAATGTGTGAGCAATACTGATGGTAAGGTATATATTTTAGAATTTTTTGGGAACACAAGAAGGACTTTCAGGTATGGACACATTCTCCGTTGAATCCGAAATCTCTGAAAAAATTGATTTTACCAAAATTATTGACGAATTTGATTTTCCGAAATCCAGAAAAGTTAGTTTATAATTAATTAATAAGTAGTCTTTGTAAAGGACTGATTTATATACTTTTCGTTTCGTTTCACGATATTTATGCTTTAGAACACTTTTTTTAGATTATATTTTTTGAGTAACACTGTTGTTTTGCAATTCTAATAGTAAAACGTCTATTTTTATTTCAAAGGTAATATTTATTAATATTTTTTAAAGTATTTTGTCACGATCATAACCTATTAGCTGACCAAAAAAATAAAGTTTTGCACTTCAAATTTTCGCATTTTTATATTACTGTTTTAATTTTTACTCTGATAAACAGGTAGATAAAATTTTACCTCAATATATAAGCATTATAATAAATAAGTAAATACGTAAGTATTATAATGAGTAATTTAATATATAAGTATTAAATTTAAGAGTATTAGTCAAAATAAAAAAAATTCTCTTGAGGGCGGCACTTAAGATCTTCGCACGCGGGCGGCCGACACCCTAGATCAGCCCTGAATAGGATCACATAACATCTTTCCCAACTAAAGAATAAATTTAACACAGGTGTAGAAGTGCAACATGAAATATCATAAAGTAAATTTTGAAATGGAAAAAAAACCTATTTTTTTTTTAAAAATAAATCAGGAAGGATTACAATGAGTGCGAAATTCCACCTCGATCTTTTGTAAAAGAATGCGTCATAGACAGGATTCTCAGAACTAAAACAAATATAACAAAAGTAACGGATTTATTGACATATGTGCAACTCATATCCTGAAATTTCAAAAGAGCAAGGTCATTGACCCTACACGGTCTCTGCTGCTTGTTATTTTGCTTTATACATTTCAATCACTTCCGGCTCTTATTGCCCCCTCATGGGGAAATTCTGATTCTCTACAATAAGTTATATTTCTTCTTTTTAATCAGAATATCAACAAAATAATAATAATAAATAATAATTTTAGAAAAAGGTATAGTGTTACTTCTAGCCACCTTGGAGACTATTATTTTAGTCTCTATATAAAGGTATCAAGTGATCACTTTTTTAAAATTTTTAATACCTTTATACTTGTATATGTTTTGGAGAAAAGCGACCTGCTCACTCTTCACAAGATCGAAACTACCAGATCTACTAAGAATGGGTTTTGTGGAAATTGACTCCAGAGGAGGTTACAGGGGCGTAAATAATAATAAATCTCTCTCGCTCTATATATATTTATCGGAGAAAAACAGCTAACCACGAGATCTTTTGAACTATTAGATCTACGTACCTCAAATTTGGCAGGAATGTTTCATTTATTGGGTAGAGATCATCTAAGGATAGATTTTGTTGAAAGGTATAAAACATTATAAAATATTTGACTAGATAATATTTATACACTGGCTGACAGACGAACCAGGGAAGTACCGGACAATTCGGCTATATGTGTTTATTTGACTTTGCTATTTTATTTGCTGAATTGTTCTTTCAATGTACAGTAGAACGTCGTTTATCCGAACGTTTATTATCCGGAGCGTCAAATAACCGAACCAAAGTCCGAATACGTTTTCGAACAGTGCAATGCTCAATAGTTGTTTCCAGTGAGACGAAAAGTGACGGGAAAACCCAAGGTGAGGGATATTGGGGGAATTTCTGTTGTGTGATTTAGTAAACATCTGTGTGGAATATTAGGTCAGTTTGTTTCCAAGTGAGGGGGTGTATACGTGCTCTTTTGTTGAGTTTTGGTGATGTAGAAACCTGGATGGCATGCGTTGCAGAAGATTGTGGATTTCAAATGCTAAATGATGACGAGATTGTAACTTCCGTGCAAGAAGAATCCGATCTTGTCGACGATGAAACGGGTGAAGACGAGGACAACAACAACGAAAGTAGCAAATGCTGACGCATTTCTGCGTTAGACACAGCTTTGGAGTGGTACGAACAACAATCAAAGTGCTGTCCTACTCAACTACTGCTGCTGAAGAGAATCAGAGACGTTGTATTGAAAAAACGAAGGTGTACAAAAGGTACAGCGAAAAATAAGTGATTATTTTCCCCAATCAAGGTAAAATTGCGACATTTTGCACCTATTTTGCTTTTTCTTCAAGCACGTTTCCCGCATGTGATGATTTTCAATATTTGTATAGTGTCCAGTATCATATACTGCATAGATCGCATTCGGTTATCTGAATGATCGCGTATCCGAACGGTGTCCGATCCCAATTGATTCAGATAAACGACGTTCTACTGTAGTCGAATTTATAATTCTCACTGAAAATTATTCAAAAACATGAATTAAATTTTGACCTCATTAAATTATTTTTAACCTTTCATCTCGATTGCTGTTTTTTTTAAATTCCTCAGTAAACTAGCAAACCTGCTAATATATATATTCCCTATAACAAATGCATCTCAAGAAGAAAATATATCCTGGCTAACTTCTAGGAAACGACTTGGAAAAGGTTTAAAGGACTGTGAAGAGGATTTTGGAATATTCGGTCTTTGTACAGAGATGAATTGATGGCCTAGAAAAAGATCTAGTTTTGAGAACTAGGAATTGGAGAACACTAGCAGGAAGAAAGGCCTGGAAAAGGCTTCTTGAAAAGGCTAATACCCACTCTGAGCTGTCGAGCCACTGAGGAAGGAAGGAATAACAAATGCTAATTTTTTTTAATAAAAAACTTGTGCATCGAATTATTTTTTAAAATTAAGTTCATTATTGGTAAAAGCAGGACTAAACATTTTGCCTCTCTTCTTTTAATTACAGTCAATTCACCCATTCTGATAAAAAGTGCTCTTGACATTTACATTTGCAGAATATTACTACTACTTAAAATAGAAATGTTTCTTATGATATCTTTCCCATGGGACAATGAGTAATTTTGTGTATCCCATATATTTTAATTATTCAGTTTCAAATTTCAAACAACATTCAAAAAAGACATACAACTATGTCATCATATGTCTATTTCTTCTACACACAGGTATCTCTCCTATGCCAATATTTTTTTCATTTATTACTCACTAAATTAATGCTAATTAATGCCAATTTTTTGAAAATTATATCTCGCTTCACCTGTTTCTTTAAACTACTAGCATGTTTTCCTTTCCCCTTATACAAATCATTCAGTCATTTACAATTCTTCTTCTTCAATGCTCGACAGCTCTGGGTGGGCCTTGGCCTTCTTCAGACGTTTTCTCCAAGCATCTCTACTTTTGGCAACTGTTTTCCAGTTTTTGACCTTTAAAATATTTAAACCTTTTTTTGACACAGTCAATCCATCTTAACGGGGTCTGTCCCGAGGTCTATTTCCCAAGGGCTTTGCCAGAAAGATTTTCCGGCAGCAACAATCTTCATTCATTCTAGCCAGATAACCAGCCCATTTAAGTTTCTGTAATTTGACAAATTTTACAATATCAGGTTGTTTGTAAATTCTGTAGAGTTTTAAGTTAGATGATCTTCTTCTCCATGATCAATTTCACTTGGATCTCACCAAGGATGCAGCTAAGATTTTTCTCTCGAAAATTCCGAAAGCTTCCTCAGCACATGAAATCAATGGTCAAGTCTTTGATGCATAAGTCAGGACAGGTCATTTAGAATTACGTAAGTGCATTTACATATATGTTACATTATAGAAGTTCTTTTGTGAAGAACATATAAAATTTCCAAGCAAATCATAGTTTTTGCTGCCGTAACTAGATATAAGTAATATTTAAAGTCAATATAACGTGTCAATTTGTGAAAAAATTTTCGTGTGGATTAATACCATTAGAAAATCGTCAGGACTGTCTTCGCCAAAAGTACGAGTGAGTGAGTGAGTGAGGTTGATATTGCGTCGCACTAGAAAGCTGCACAAGGGCTTTTGGCAACGGACCTCATAATTTTGAACCATAGTCAAGTCACGAGAACGATACCTGAGCTAGCACCCCCTCTCCCAACTTCCACATCATGATGTTTGAGCCTCGACATATTTAACGTGCATCGGTCCTTTCTGTAAGGCGGGTCTTCAGCGATGCTTGGCTGGAACTCGCCAAACATGCGAGAGACTGAACTAAAAACGGAACACATTTTCAGATAGAAAAATATCTCCATTTTTGTGAAAATTTACAACGTTGTATATAATTCATATAGCTCTTTAAAACTTCAAAATATTCGATAAATAATTAATTTATTCATTTCAGCATGTTTAGAGCGATAGCTTGTTTAACATTACTGTATAGGAGGAAAAATGCGAAACACATTCAAGTACCAGAAAAAAAATTGATCAACTCGTATTAAAAAGAGTGGTATAATAAAATATGTTACACTCTATAGGATAACGAAGCCAGAATATTATATTAATGGTGGAGTACTTTTTTATATCTGATAAAATATTCCAAATTTGGGTCCCATTCTGTAACATTAAACGAAGACAGCCTAAGTCCATCCAAATTAAACTTCACTACCTACAAGGCGCACTCAGATTTCTCTATCATAATTGACCTATAAATAATCTGCATCCACATGCTTGTCTCTATTATGGTTTCCATCTTATTTAAATTACCAAGATACGTCGGATATATCTATCCCAATTTTTTTAATGGCGTCGTCCATTTAAGAACTAGGAACACTAGGGAAATTTTGCCTAGGGTTGTTTTTGTGGAGTTTTGTATTTTCGAAATCAAATAAAAATTACGTTACTGGTATTGTTGACCAATTTCGCCAAATTCTGTCATCGTACACGCGAACAAGATTTCATGCGTGGGAACAGTTTTCCACTTTTGGCTGCGTATCACGGCCTTTGGCGGTGTTTTTTCATTTGACGAACTAGTTAACGGTATAGTACGTTACATCCGTACTGAAATTAGATTCAGAGATTTTTCACGTGCTTCGCTTTCATTTTTCAATTCCTACTTTTCTTCACACTCTCCCTATATTTATTTATTTTTCATATACCTTGTTCAAATTTTCAATCGTCAATAAAATACTTTTTATTCATCCACACACAAGTTCAAATACACTTTTTTAAACTTGTAGTGGATGACACTTGATGTCAATACAGTTTTTTCAAATATTAATTGTATTTAATTAATGAATAATAGTAACAAACAAAAATAATAGTCCAAAACCGTATATAAAAAAAGAAAATCGCTTGTTGTGCAATGGATTTCTAATCCAAAGGTCGGGAGATTGAATCCCACCTGGGATGGCCTAATGTCTGAGACCGTGATTTCTTTTTACTTTACTATTTTATTGGAATAATTAAATTTTATTAATGAATACATTGTAACAAACAAAAATAACAGTACAGCACCATATATAGAAAGGAAAATTGTAAGGAAATCGCTCTCTGTTTTGCCACTTAATATTGAATATGCATATACATAGATTTATATTAATTGTAATTATTTAATAAAAAGTAACTAAAATAAAATTTCTCTTTGTTGACCTGAGTAGGAATTGACTTAAATTTTTTTAACACAGTAGAACGTCGTTTATCCGAACGTTTATTATACGGAGCGTCAAATATCCGAACCAAAATACGGATACGTTTTCGAACAGTGCAATGCTCAACAGTTGCTTCGTGTGAGACGAAAAGTGACGGGGAAACCCAAGGTGAAGGATATTTGGGGAATTTCAGATGTGTGATTTGGTAAATTTCTGCACGGAATATTAGGTCAGTTTGCTTCCAAGTGAGGGGGTGTATACGTGCTCTTTTGTTGAGTTTTGGTGATGTAGAAAACTGGATGGCATGCGATGTAGAAAACTGTGGATTTCAAATGCTAAGTGATGACGAGATTGTGACTTCCGTGCTAGATGAACCCTATCCTGTCGACGATGAAACGGAATGAAGACGAGGACAACAACAACGAAAGTAGCAAATGCTTACGCTGTTTCTGCGTTAGAGGCAGCTATGGAGTGGTACGAACAACAGAGTGCTGTCCTACTCAACTACTGCTGCTGAAGAAAATCAAAGACCTTGCAGTGAAAAAACGAAGGTTTACAATGGTACAGCGAAAAATAAGAGATTATTTTCCCCAATCAAGGTAAAATTGCGACATTTTGCTCCTATTTTACTTTTTCTTCAAGGACGTTCCCCGCATGTGATGATTTTCAATATTTGTATAGTGTCCAGTATCATATACTGCATGGATCGCATTCGATTATCCGAACAATCGCGTATCCGAACGGTGTCCGATCCCAATTGATTCGGATAAACGACGTTTTATGTATTACTTGTTTTAGATACGAAAACAACTCTGTTACATTTGATTTAGTTTTGTTATTCCGTTCCCTATGAAATTAAATTAAGGTAATTTGAAATACACATATATATACAGGGTGGGACAAATAAAAGTGGCCGGAGAACAGCGTTCAGGTTATAAAGTAACACGGTAAAGGAAAGGAGATATAGTTCGCTAACTTATAGCAGATGTTGAAAATGACCACCATTCACCTCTAAGCATCTTTGGACCCTGATCAACAAGTTGCGGAAGGTAGATCGAAGCTGGACTGCTGCAGTTCTTGAAGATCATGGGGGTTGTTGTGATACACCTTAGACTTGAAGCTTCCTCACATAAAGCAATCGCACACTGATAGATCAGGTGACCTGGGTGTCCAGCTATGGCAGTGACCAGACCGACCTCTGTCAAGAGTAATTATGTAAATTGGATCCATGGGTTAGTATTCGTCCGAATGCTCAACGTGATATGACGGTCTGTTCCAACAGGCGTCGGGTTGATTTGTTAGAACTCTGAAGCATTTTCTGGTGCATCCATATTGTCTGGTGTTGGGAATGTTTTTTGCTTTGTTCATAACATATCCTGTTTGATGCCATTTTGTGACTAATCATTGCATGGCACTTTATAATATCTTTAACAACGTAACTTTACACAACGAATACCCTCTCCTGCTCTGTGAGTACCAACTCACACTGCCCAAACCCACCTTTAGATTTGAATCGGTATCGATCACTTGGTGCGCGCATCACATTCACATCCAATCGTATCCTCTCGTACGGGCCACTTTTATTTGCCCCACCCTGTATAATATGCAGTAATAAACATCCAAAAGAATTGGAATTGATATCGAGTGACTTGAAATTTCTTAGTTGTATCGATATTTCGTAAGGCGGGCACGTTTGATTTATGAACTGGTTCTAAATTTAACAAATGGTTAGTATGCAGGGCAACTGAAAATCCTCCCTTCCCGAAATCAATCTTTTAAAATTTCAACTGCTTTTACATAATTTTCGAAAGTTAAAGACCACTTTTGGCTATTGCTCTTAAGGTAATGCGGCGTGTTCAAGATCCCTAGAGTGCCTGCTTGGCTAGGGTGTTCTCGGCAAAATTAAATTCCTAATACAATTTCGCATTGTCAGAGCTAAGGTGCCTCCCTCCACAAGGGCCGGTTTTAGCAATTTTGCCGCCCCAAACAGAAATGAAAATGCTGCCCCTCTCCCCATAGTACAAACAAACAAACTATTATTAAAAAAAGATAAAAGTTTTTCATAAGTGCAGACCTATAAAACTTGAATATTCCTTGCGAAGAAAAAGGGAGCTAACAGTACACACACACACACACACACACACACACACACCACCACACACACACACACACACACACACACACACACACACACACACACACACACACACACACACACAACACACACACAACACAATATATATATATATTAAAAACTAAAGCATATAACAATTACCACTGTTTTTTTCTTCTGACTTTTAATTCTGAAAACTTTCTGATCAATTTGTTCAGCTATTTCATGTTCGATAGCCAATGTAGCTAGGCCATTTAATCTATCTTTAGAATTTATGAACTGTAAGAGATTTTTTTATTAATTTCAATTTTGAGAAACTAATATGTACACTTGCCAAACTTATTAGAAAAGAAAGTAAAATAAATGCAATAGCAAGATTTGGAGCAAATTCTAAAACTGAAATAAATTTTAAAACTTCAACTGGGCTTTCTTTTTTGCCTGCTAAAGCTGAAACTGACATTATTTCATCTGCTCAATCAAGCGCGTTTACATCCAATGATTCTCCGTCGGTCATCATCATTTCTAAATTTTTGACAGTTTTTAATTAATTAAAGTTTTAAGGGTATCTCTTAAATCATATATATTGTACAAAAATTGAAAACAATTACTGTCAGTACTCATTAAATTAAACCTGCATTCCAAGGCATTAATTGCTTCGTCCAATGTAAAAAAATAAAACTCTATCTTGAATTTTAATTTAGGATATTCCATCGGATCATCTTGTGCTTCCTAATTAAAATTCACATTTTTCCGCCGAACTCTGTGACGTGGCTGCGTCTCCTCAAAGTTAGCAGAGATATCAATCTCGACGGCCAGTTCTTTTGTATCACAGTGCATTTTATCAAAAGTCACATCCTTAAAAAAATCTTTACAATTTCTTGAGAGTTCCATAGTAGATGGTAGATCATGATATTTTGTTTGCAATAGCTTGCTTATTAAATTTTATTGCAATTAAAGATTTTATACCAAATAATGATGGTCATAGGAACTTGAATTGTTAAGTAGAATTTAATAATCCAGAGGTCTGATCTCTTATAGAGTTGTCAATTTCAGCATTATTATAAAAACAAAGCATCATAAAAACCTCCCAATTGATAACTTAGGGGGTTTAATAGCCTCTATTCAGCTTTCCCAGCTATTTACACTAAGTGGCTTTAAAGTTTTATGTCCTTTATACATTTTAATAATATAAATTTTTTTTTTGGAACTATATTTAAAAAAAATACAGGCTTCTAAGGATGCTTTTGCCATGCCATTAACGACCAAATTTAAACAGTGGCTACTACATGGCACATAGATTGTTTGCGGATTTAACATTCTTATTTTAAATTGAGCCCCTGATTTCTCGCCTTTAATATTCACTCCATTATTGTAGGCCTGCCCCCGTATATCTAGCAAATTTAGCCCTAACTTTTTTTAAGTTTCTCAACTTTTAAATTTGAAAGTTCTCTTCCAGTTCATCTTTCAACTGGAAGGAAACCCAAAACCTCGCATTAGTTTTAACGATAACTTCGTTAGAATTAGATTTCTCAATACATGTATACCTTACCATAAATGCCATTTGTTCGATCTTGCTGACATCAGGGGCGCAATCTAAAATTATCGGACAATATGTAGCCTGTTTAATTTTATGAACAATGTATAATTTAATATTCTCATATAAAAGAGAAACTATCTCGTTCTGAATATTTTTCCTTAGATAGTGTACTTTAACTTCTTCCAAATTTTCCATAAAAAAAAAAGTATTTTTAAAATTTGGTCCAAATGCCGCCTCTAAAATTTGCCGCCCCGGACATGGGTCCGGTTTGTCCGGCCCTAGAGCCACCCTTGCCTCCACGGACGAAACTGGGCATCAAAATTGCATTGTGGCGATTGGTATCGTATACACCTATATGGAGCCACACTAAAAAGTGGTACCAGCTCCTGGAGAATGTACTAGGTCTGTAATGGTATTTACCAATCCGCAGACCCATTTGAAAGGAAAAGTTTCAAGGGAGTTAAATTTCTAACTGGAAGCTTCATTTTCGTCAAAATCGCAACTTCATACTATATCTACGCAGTCAAAACTTGAGAAATTTATAAATATATCTCCAGTAAATTATTTAAGTACGCTGTAATTTTGTTGCAAATTTTACATTGCTTTCTTCTGCCCGATATTCTATTAATACAGAGACTCCCAAACTTTTTGTCTCATAGACCTCTCTTGCCATGCTTTCCAGTTTTGGACTATTTAACTAATATTAAATTTTTGTACATATCTACTTAACTTTAAATGATCTAAATTTCTAACTTTAGGGTTTAAAGCTTAAGGCAAACGTTAATTGATTACATTAAAACTTTATTAATGCATAAAAAAAAAACTGAGCAACAAACAAATACTTTTTATGGGAGGGATGAATCTGGTGCTTTCAAAATTGCTGACATCCTTTTCTAAACTTTACTTTTAAGATCTTTGTTAGTGCCTATTCCGATCAGTTCCTCTTGTATTAAGACATTTTTGTTTTTTATTTCAATGTGACCACATTAATTCATTGCCTATATACTGTGATATTACCATATATATTCAAAGCATTCTCAAACCTAGTTTCAAAATCTGAATAAAGGGTATTTAAAAACGTCGTTTTCCTGGCTGATTGTTTGTGACAAATTGAGAAAATTCAGGACGTACAATATATTATACTCCTTCGCTTAATTTTGGCAAGAAACGCTGAAATGATGGTCCTTGTAACTACAAATTAACCTCATTAAATTTAGTAAATAAATCTGGTTTCCACTTGAATAAATTTCTTTTAAAATTAAAGTCACGATCTGGTTTAATGAGAGTCATTATTGTACACCGCCAATTATTTCTTCGCTGACGTGGACCTCTTGCAGGTCGTCAGACGACTTTAGGAATCACTGTATTAAAAAAAAATACTACAGATCGATTTGAATTAGATAATATTTGTGATTTTTACTTGAATTTCCTAAATATCTATTTCCTGGTGATCAACGAAGCACAATCGATCAGTTATATTCTACAAATCCTTGAATTTAAACTATCCATATTAGTAAGTTGCAATGTTTTTTTTTTTTAATCTAATGCTCATTTGTTGGACAAAAGAACCAAGTTAGAATCTATTATATATCTGGGTAAAAATTAGAATTTTTAAATTCATATAATACTAATTAGGTGACTGAAAAACGAAGTTTTCCATTAATTTTTTTCATTTAAAGTCGAAATTTTCCTGTACTTATTGTGTTAAGTTACTTTCAAGTTAAAAAAGGAAGACAAAAATATTCCACTTGTGTGTGTGCCACTCTGGTTAAATTTACCAAAGCACTTATTTTTGAAAATCCATTCCATAGAGATGCATAACAATAATGGCTTTTCTTTCTTTTTGTGGTTTAATTATTTATACTGTAGTCATACTGTGGATCATAAATTTGTATGCACTCTCAAACTAAGTTTCAGTATGTATATGCAATTTATTGAAGATTTAGAATGAATAATTATTTACAGAAGGAAATGTGAGTTAGCTTCTTTAGGCTGTACTATAAATGGTTCGAATTGCTTGTGTTCCACATTTTTTTCAAATCTGATCATTAGTTCTAATTATTCAGGAAAAACTGTTCATGGTGGGACCATATTACTTGACTATTTCCCATAAAACAATTCACAATATCTTTCAAGATATTTTAACATTACATAAATGAATCAGCAATTATATTTCATAAACAAGTGTATAGCCTCGTTAAAAAATCTAAATTTTATGAAATATATGGTTTTAACATGAGAATTACAAATATAATTGAAAAAAAAATTACTCAATGTATCCAATAACCAAGGCCGGATCTACGTATGGGCTAAATGGGCTGCAGCCCAGGGCCCCTGGGTTCTAGGTGGCCCCCGTTCCCCGTTGAAGATAACAAATAGAAAAGGTGCTTACAATCAAAATAGTAATAAACCAGAGTAAAAAAAATTGACACAAATCAAAAATAAAATAGTCGAAATACTGTATCAAATTTATTTTAGAAATAGTAATAATAAACCAGTAAAAAAAAATTGACACAAATCAAAAATAAAATAGTCGAAATACTGTATCAAATTTATTTTAGAAATAGTAATAATAAACCAGTAAAAAAAATTGACACAAATCAAAAATAAAATAGTCGAAATACCATATCAAATTTATTTTAGAAATAGTAATAATAAACCAGTAAAAAAAATTGACACAAATCAAAAATAAAATAGTCGAAATACTGTATCAAATTTATTTTAGAAAGCAAGAGCAATTTACTTTTGTTCTTTCACCCTACCACCGAATCCACGGAAATTAATAATTATTAATTTCGAAAATTGTCTATGTATTTTATGCAATTGTTTTAATAAAAACAAATTAAAATAGTATGCTGGTAATTTTCTTTTAGAAACTACACCATAATTGGATGCAAAAGGCTTAAATCTCAAGGAAATTTCTTGTTTTTCTCATGATCAGAGACAGTCTGTGAGGTCTAGAAGCAATGGTTTTCATCTAATTGCTAGTAGCCCAGGTACCGGACTCATGGCAGGCATGTCATGAGTTCGAGACTAGTGCCGCTGAAGACCCTCCGTGTAGGGAAACGATGCATGTTAAATCTGTCGAGAGCTCAAACGTTCTCCAGTATGTGTGGTGTGATAGTTAGGAGAGGGGATGTCAGATCAGGTATCGGTTCTCGTCACTTTACCATGGTTCAAAATTACGAGGTCCATCGCCAAAATCTCTCGTGTAGTTGAACAGTGCGACGTTAATATTCACTCACATCTAATTGCTAGGAAATTAATTTATCTCATCAAGAACCAATATTTACATAGATTTAATTGGATAAAAACCACTGTTGCCAAATTGCCCAGGCTAAATTGTTTGAGAGAATTCCTTTTCAAATAGGGTTTTAGCAAAAATATCGATTTTACAAAAAATCTTGATTTGATGGGAAAAAATGCAGGCCATTTTCGAAATCAGCACACTAAATAATATAAGAACCACTGAAAGCCTCTTTTGTACTTCTCCAAAACTTTAATTTTGTAGCTCTGTGTAATTAATAGAGTGTCTATTAAGTACACTCTATTAATTACAGTCTATTAACAATTATAATTAATAAGTCTATTAACTCTATTATTAATACAGTCTATTAATTACACTCTTTAGTACACTGCGTCGCTCTATGATAGAGTCTCTATTATAGAGTGGCGCCAATGAGCATAGTGTATTTATACAAACGTAGTGGCACTATTTTGTAGTCATTTATTTTTGTGTAATAATAATTCTAAGTTACAATATCTCACTGATTTGGTGCTGTGTCCTATGCATAATACCTGAAATTAAAAGATACTTGGGTACCTGTTTATTGGTTTTAAGTAAAAAGTAAGTACAAATACACATTTTAAAATTATTTAAGTATGAAGACACGGAGTAGGAAGATTAGGATTATTTATGTTGGTTCGTGACCTAAATCGCTAAGTAATAATTTTGCTGATTATAACCCTTCACATAAAATGAGTTATTTTCAAAATAAAGACCAAATAATATATATTCTGTTTCGCTAAGAGAATACAAAGAACAAAAGAGATCATTTTCTAATAATCATTTCACTAAAAAACTTAAAAATGGTCAAGTACTGGAAAGATCTTTTGGCTTTGTTATTCAGCTAGTATTGGTAGTGTTTTTTGTTTGCCTTGCTAACTTTTTTCTGAAACAAATTCTTAATACACAACGGGCTTTTATGATTGGAAACACGTAACAAGTTGTTTAGAAAATCATCAAAATTCTATTGAACATATAATTTTAATGTTAGTTTGGTTGACCCGAAAAGAAAAGAAGTCTTTTTTAGATAAACAATTGCAGGAGCAACTATAAGAAAAGATACAGAATATTACCACAATGTCCTCAAACGTGTTATTGCGGTAGTAAAGTATTTGGCTACAAGATGTTTAGTATTTAGAGCAGGGGTACTCAACCTTTTTTACGCCGGGCCACAAGCATCTGGCATGTATTTTACGCGGGCCGCAACATGAGGATTAATAGAGAGAGGGAAGCCATAAGATCAAGGACATTTAAAACGTGAAAAATTGGTCAAAATATAAAATCTCATAATTTTGGATCTTATTTTAAAACTAAACCAAACTCTATCAAACAAAACTCACAAAATATAGGTTTCATTCATTTTTTACCCAGTTACGGGGGAATTTTTCAATTTCCGTTAATCAATGATCCCAAGCCCCTTGTCTGCATTCTACTGTCATAAAAACAAAGCTGCTAAGTTCTTGGATAGTTTGATTTTTTTCTTTTGACAGAGCCTTACATATTTTTATTTCAGATATTAATGTATCAAACGCAGGATGGTAGCAAAGAGTTTTTATTGAACTACAGACTGAAATCAGTATTATCTGCATAAACTGTCTTTTCTTTTATTGCGCATTTTCGTTTCAAATTTATTCATATATATTATTTTTTTTATAAAAAATATTATCTGAACAAATAACTGAGTTCATCAAAGAGTACATCGGAAGCATTTAAGAAACACTCTAAAAATTTCTTTAATAATTCTTAAGTTTATCATTAACAATTTCATATATTTGTCAATATATATAATGTATTAAATTTTATGGAATGCTATTGTTACCTCAGCGTTTTTGTGACATTACTACCTGCAAAATATTTATTGCTGTTTTAAAGTTTTTTTGTTTTAAGAAAACCAATTTATCTCGTCTTTAAATGGATCTTTAAAATAAGAGCCATTGAAAGATTTGTGTTTAGTAGTACAGTGAAATTATATTTTTTATCTATAACATTTTCATGACAAATCAAACATGTTGTTGATCCATGTTTCTTTTTCTACGAAATAGTCAAGATCCCAATCGTCTTGAAACAGCAAATATTTTTTAGACATGAGGGTTAATTAAAAATTAGTTACACCTATAAGATGGTCGCTACTGCATTGTTATTTGTTATCACTAACCATTATAATTACAAAAAGAAAAAAAAAATATTTCGCAATTTGTAACAGCACGACATCGATAGCAAAATTGATAGATTTGATTGCTTGATTGATAGAATTTCTCACTAAATATTTAATGCATTATTCCTAAATAGTTGAATTTGTTATTTCAACGGACCTATACCGGGCCACTCAGAATGGTCCGGTGGGCTACATGCGGCCCATGGGCCACAGGTTGAGTATCGCTAATTTAGAGGTACCGAGGAAGTTTTTGTTTCTCCTCATAATGGTAATTTTATGGGTACCCTGAGACTGCTAGCAGCGTTCGACTCATTCATTCGTGAATATGAGGCAACTGCAAGAATTACGGCCCAAATCGAACGACTCTTATGAAAAACAATATATGAGCAAATAGTTGTAATCACGAGCAAGCAGATCATTAAAGAATTATATAACTATCAAATAAATAACAATGACACAAAGTACTATACAATAGTGATGGATTCAACAGCAGATTTGTCCCACAATGACTAACTTCCTATTATACTACGGTAATGTTTTCGGGGAAAAGTGTATGAAAGATGTCTCATTAATTAAGATTACTAGTTACACTGATTTATATTTAATAATCTACAAGAATTTTTAGAAACAAATGGACTGCTATTGGATAATTATAGGGAACAGTCATATGACAACATGTCCGGTCCATATAATGGTGTGCAAGCTCTTTTAAAAGAAAAAATAAACAAATTCGCTGATTACCTGCCGCGTGCTGCACATTCTCTTAATCTTGTTGTGCAGAATCAGTTAAGGTTGCAACTGAAATCGTGAATTCCTTTCGTTTAGTGCAACAAATATATATTTGCTTTTCTACTTCGTCCTAGAGGTAGAAACATCTAAATCATGAACTTAAACTGAAATTTGCCCCCCCCCCCTAAAAAGATTAAGTCAGACCAGATAGTCTTGTCACTACGATCCTTTTGAAGCCTCAAGAGATAAATATTGCAATATCATGAATATTCTTAAGCCTTTTAGTGACAATGAAAATGAGAAAACTGATTTTCAAAAAGAGGCAGCAAATTTAATTAATAAATTAACAAAACTCGGTACTGCCATTTTAATTATATTTTGGGAAGAAATTTTAGAAAGATTTAATTCAGTTAACAAAAAATAACAGATTCTTGGGGTTTGGACATCTGTGAAGGAAATAAGTTCATCATGTCATCAAAAACGTTTATAAGCAATGTACGACATGTGAATCAGATCAAAAATCAAAGGAGTATCAAGACGCAGCAAAAAAATCAAGTCCTTATGTAGAAACAGAATATAGCGATGTGAACTAGAGACGGGTTATTTCAAAATTTGCCGATAAATTCACAGAAAAAGGTGTGTATGGGACAGAAAAATTTAAAAGAGGCACGATTGTTGTAGCGTTAGGTAAGCTAATCCTAGATTTAAATAGAAAAAGTCAAGTATATATAAGCAGAATATAGAAGAAATTAAAATTTTTGAAGGATTTGCAAGATTAAAGTAAGGAAAACGTCGACCTGGAGAGTGTACGTGCTATTACTGATTACTATTCAGATGATATAGACCAACATTTAGTAAATGCAGGTGTTCAATTAAAAACTTATCTAAAACTGAGCTAGAGTCCCATACTTGTAGTGATGTATTCAGTTTAATTTTTGAAAATAAACTACACTGCTGGCCACCAATAAAGACAAGAGATAGCACAAAAAAAATTTATTTTGTAGATAACATGTTGACCAAGTTTCAAATGATTAAATTTATAGACTTCTGTGAAGTGTGGTTCCTGCCAGAATCAGTAGCCAGAGTAGCCGCCATTGTTGGAGATCACCGCTGCCACATGCCTCGGCTTTGATTCAAAGAGACTTTGGATGTGTTCTTGGGGTACAGCAGACCAAGCAGCTTCCACACGTTGCCAAAGTTGATCTGGTGTGGCAGCTGGGGGTGTAATCTGGGTCAATCGTTGAACAACCATGGACCACATGTTTTCTATCGGCGAAAGATCCGGAGAGCCGGCTGGGGAAGCAATTCAATCTGGTGATTGACGAAGAACCTTTGGACAATGCGTGCTACGTGTGGTCGCGCATTATCCTGTTGAAATATGGCTGTGGCCAAGCAGTGAAGGTAAGGAAGGACAACTGGCTCCAACACCTTGGAGATGTAACGCTGGCTGTTTAAAGTACTGTCAATGCGTACTAGAGGAGTGCGATAGTGATATCCAATACCACCCCATACCATAATACCCGGTGCAGGACCAATGTGGCGGTACATAACGCAGCTGTTCAGCGTCCTCTCTCCACGGTGTCTCCAGACTCGAATCCGACCATCGTGGTGTTGCCAGACAGATGCGTGACTCGTCAGTATAGACAACTTCATTCCATTCTTCCACCCACATACATTTTTCATCGCACCATTTGGGCAGAGACGTCTGTGGTTCTGCGTCATGGGTAGACCAAGCAATGGACGTCTTGCGGACAGACCACTCTGCTGTAAACGGCGCCGAATGGTACGCGCAGACACTGAATGATGCGTTACAGACTCAATGATCTATGCTATGGTTCGTGATGTGACTGAGCGATCAGTCACTGTCATACGCACACAATTTGCCTTTCCTCACGTGAAATGGTGTACTGAGGTGGATACGATCGACCACGTCGCACCCTCCGGCATCCAACGGTCACATATCCGCATTACAGTTGTTTGGTTTCGTCCAACACGACTACCGATTTCCCTGAAAGGCAATCCACAATCTCGGTAGGCCACTATCCTTCCTCTGTCGAACTCGGATACTTGATCAAAAGCTGATCGCTGTTTTCTACGAGACATAACTGATCGTTTTTTGAAAAAAACCACAAGAAAAACACAATTGCCGAACTTGAAATCGTCGAAATTTCCAAGCCTTAAATAGCGCTTTAAGGTGGCACCACAGGCGTGCGTGATGTGTGTCTGCGCTGAAATTCTAATCATTTGCATATCTCACCTCCGCTAATGCATGTTGTAAATTTCATGTTATTTGCGTGTGTCCTTCAGGGTGTTGCATTTACGGTGGCCAGCAGTGTAGTTCGGGTTTTTCCAAATTTATATACCATTTTAAAGATTTTTTTAACGATCCGTATTACTAGCTGTGAAGCGGAGCGTGCGTTCTCTAAAATGCCCTACATAGAAAACAAATATAGGACAACAATGACAAGTACTAGGCTAAATTATAAATCACTTTCTATTAATTTTGATCTCACCAAAGACTAAGAATGTGAGGAACAAATAAAGGAATATTCAGCATAAAAGTTTTTTTTTTTAGTAAATTATGTTATTGCTTATAATGTATTTAAATTGTTTGGGGAAACACTTTAAGTTTCGTATATTTTAAATTTTTTCGCACAATAATTATTTGAGAAAAAGGAAATTTTTAAAAATATTTAGGGGGCCCCCAGACATTGTTAGCCCAGGGCCCCCAAAGGTCACGGTCCGCCAATAACTCATATTAATGTATTCTACTTTATTTTTAAAATTGGTGACAATTATTCACCTTTTGATACAAGAAAAGCTTTGGAAAATGTCACACAGAAATTTTTGGTATTTACATATTATACCATTAAACAATTATGTCAGAATATGCAGCCAATATTGGAAAACGCATGGGAAACACCATAAAAGTAACTATAACATTTGACAATATTGGTTGATATTATAATTAGCAAAAACCAATTTCTTTTATCAAATGTTTGAGATATTTCTTCAATATTTGGACACCTATAGATATATTTAAAACCTCAAAATTCAAAAACTTTTTAGCAGAATGTTATTAAATTTAAATTATACGCAAAAAAAAAAAAAAAAAAAATTGGCCTGTATAATGAAAAAATTGTTTCAGAAGTTAATTAATCTATGAATATTATAATTTGGTTGCCCTTGAGTTAGTAAATTTATCTCTATTTGCAATTAGAATTATTCAAGCTTCCATTTTTTTTTGCATGTACATAAAATTTAACATAAGTAATTTATCTACATTTTTGGGATTATGAAACTTGTATTTTATTTTTGCTGCCAGATTTCTATTTTATATATGTGAAGAGAGTATCTCTTTTTTCAGCACAGAGGTATTTCCATTAAAATGTTCCTCTTTCAATAGTTTTCATTACCTATCATCTGTTATAGATTGAATCACACTCAATAATAAATATCAAGAACTTGATGAAAATTCATTTCCCAATTTCTTTAATCCATTAAAATTATTTTTTTCTGAATGCTCAAATTGGTACAAAGTTCATGTGTGTTGAGTAATACATAACCTCAAAAAAATTAATAACTTAATTTATCTAATATAAATGCATAAAAAAAAATCCATATTTTATTTATTCATAGATGGGGAAATAAATTAAAATTATAAATGATAGTCAATAAGTAAAATCCCTTCCTTGTGGAATTTTTTCCCATTAGGAATGATCAGTTTCTCTCTCTCTCTCTCACACACAAATTGGCTCTTTATTAAACTCTTTTAGAAATTTACCCACTCTATTGAAATATATATATATATTTTTATCTATATATATGCATAAAAAATCAAGGAACAATTTGCTCTTGGACAGCATCTTCATGAATAATTCATTTCTTATATGGAAATAAATTGTATGATTTATACTTTATATGTAAGTAATGATACATTTATAATTGTATATATTAAATTCCTAATACTTGTAAATATAAATATTCATCCAATTATCACAAATTAAACATGTAACAATATAGATGGATAGCATCTTTTACTAATAGCTTTAGATTATTGAATAAATTAAAACTACAATTTTCAATAAAAGTACTTCCAACTTAAAAGTTCATTTGTTCAAATGTTGCAAGATATGTATTTTTCTCGTCATCAATTTTCTATACATATAAAGTTAGATTTTTATTATAATACCTTAATTGTTTGATATGTCATCCTTAAATTTTACATCTAAAATAATTAAAGTAATTTCTCTCTTTTATGTGAACTTTAAAAAAAGCAAGAAAGAGAAGAATGCACTTAAAAGAAGAGCACTCTCTTAGTTATGATTCAAAATTTTATTGTAAAACGTTAAATAATATAGTACAAGAAAAGATGTGATAAAACTTCTGTAAAATTTTGTAAGTCTTTGGAATGTATCACCATATGACATTTAGATGTTAATATACGATGGCATTCAACACATAAATACATTTTTAAACCTTTAATATCAATCATCAGTACTTCCAAGTACATAAACTTGTGTTTAATATATCTGAAGAGATTTCACTGTATATGTTCCTTTCATATGTGTTCTATATCAAAATAATGGCAAGAAAAATATTGTGCTAAAGCAATATACCCCATTCATATTACTGTTATATATAAAAAAAAACAATATACAATCCTTAAATAGTAGCATGATTACCTTTAAGGAAATTTGAACATAAGAGGACTTGAGCAGTTCTGGAAGGGGAATATTTGTACAATTGTTTTGCACACAAAATTCATTGGATTAAAAACTTATTTATACTTAAAAAAAAAAAAAAAACTGGAACATATTAGATTTCTAGCGAATTAAAAAGATTTCTGTGATTCAACCATACCTTTTAAGTTGGGGGTGGGGTGTTAGAAAGTATCATCAAACAAGTTTGCTGGTCTTAAGATAAAAAATGAATATTTCATTAAAAGATGAACACAACACTAACTTTTTCTATATAAGTGAAGATATTATTCTACATCTAAAAGAAAAACATCCGTCGTAAAATATTTTAAAGGAAACTGCTCATAATACTGATTATTAATCAGGTTTATGTCATATTTTTTATAATTTTGAATATAATCTCAAAACTTTCTTAGTATTAGAGGGAAGTTAGATTACTTATGATATAAAGGAAAAATTGTCATGAAAATTGATGAATAATTTTCGATGTACAGATACTTCAGTTGTAAAGCTTAGCAGCAATGGAGTTATAAACAAATTCTAAGGTAAAATAAATACATTTTAAAACAGGATGATTGAAATTTTAATATACTTTTGACGATGTTTAAATAATAGCGAAAATATACAACTATGCTACAAAAAGATGACCTGAAGAGCAAAAATTATATGCACTGTATGTTCAAAATTACAATATACAGGATATACGATTCAAATCAGATTCAGGACAATATCCTTACAATTCAAGGAACATTAAAACCAGAAAATAAAAATGTTTCACGGTCTCGAGATTCTTTTTTTGATTTTGATAAATGTAATCAAATTTTAAATTTTGGGTTTTTTTTTGTCAATTTAATACTTAAGAAAAAGACCTTTGTTATAGTATTTGGCTAATAGTTATTAAATTATATATATATATATAAGCACAAATATGCAATATCAAATTACAAATCAATAGAAGAAAATATCAAAATTGTTAAGTTAATTGTGTTTTTAAAATGCAGTTGATTTCAATTATTAAAAAATAAATTAATAATTGATGAATTTTTTTTTGAGATATTAAAGATTTTTCTAAGAATGATGTATTAATAGTTTTTGAAACTTTTATTTTCCAATATCTGATGGAAATGTATGAATAGTAAAAAAGTGAAGAGGATAACCATACATTTAAAAAAACTGATAAATGTTTCATGATAATGAAGAAAGAAAAGTAAATATACAACATCAGTTTTACATATAAAACACATTGTTCTTATTCAGTATTTGTCCTTGCTTTCTTTGCAGGTGGTAGTATTCCATTTTCCTCTTCAAGGTTTTTCTTTTTGGTTGTAGTATCTGGAGTGGCTTCTTTTGACACTTGGTTATCTGTGGTGACTTCTTTTGACACTTGATTATCTGTGGTGACTGCTTCTGACATCTCATTATCTGCAGAGACTTCTTCTGACATTTGGTTATCTGTGGAGACTTCTTCTGACATTTGGTTATCTGTGGAGACTTCTTCTGACATTTGGTTATCTGTGGAGACTTCTTCTGACATTTGGTTATCTGCGGGGACTTCTTCTGACATTTGGTTATCTGCGGGGACTTCTTCTGACATTTGGTTATCTGCGGGGACTTCTTCTGACATTTGGTTATCTGTGGGGACTTCTTCTGACATTTGGTTATCTGTGGGACTTCTTCTGACACTTGATTATCTGTGGAGACTTCTTTTGACACTTGATTATCTGTGGAGACTTCTTTTGACACTTGATTATCAGTGGAGACTTCTTTTGACACTTGAATATCTTCAGCATCAGAAAGGGTTTCTGTAATAAAATATTTTGTACATTGAACTTAGCAAGATAATATATATATTTTCAAAAATAAATTACATTACATAAATTAACTTATTAATAACAATTAGATTTTACTTCGCATATTGGATTCAATATATATATATGAATACACTGGGGTAAATATCTTTAATACAGTAGATTCTCGAAAGTTTGAATTTCGAGAATCTACTGTAGAAAATTATAAATAGAAGTAAAATAAAAATTCTCACTCACTCTTCCCATTCAAAAGAAAAATTAAAATTTTAATGGTCAATATTGTTGTACCCAAAAAATAGAGATACAAATTTTGGTCTATACATATGACGGAAATTAATAGTTCAAAAAATAAAAAAAATTTCACTCTTATTCCTTTAGAGATTAGTTATAAAATTGAATATTGACTACGTAAACTTCATTTTGTAAAAATGTTTAAGCAAAATACCAGATATCCATCATCCTAAGTTTAAAATATGCATATGTGAAGTTTCATATTTCTTATACTAAATAAATTTTTATTCAGAAGATGAAAAAAATGTATATATTACTCACCACAGAAATCTTCCTTTTCAGTTTGACTCTGTCCATCAACTAAATCTTCTTTTTGCTTTTGTAGGAGATCATTTATATCAGAAGGTATTTCAAATTCTTGGTCCTTCAGTATATTGCTACAACCAGCCAGGAAGAAGAATGACTGATTAATATTTCAATTTTTAAAATGGAATGGTAAAAATCAACAATTTACATGCAAAGTTTATATTTTGAGAAGCTTAACAGAACATAATTTTTTTTTAAACAGATCCTTCAATTCTAACTTCATGTATAAAAAGCATTATATAACAAACAACTTAAACAGTCTGCACTTTTATAACAATTTAGAAGCTGTTTACTTGAAACTTGCCTCACAGTTCTGAACAGCTGAAGTAATTTATTACAGACTTTTAGCATTACTTTTTTTAAAACAATAGAGCAAGAGTGAATAATTTATAGAAACTAATCAGAGCATTCATTTTTAAATGTTAGTGTTATTGTTGGATGCACATAAGAGAAATATTTGTTTAAAAAAAGAGATTGCCTCCAAAATTGAATATGAATTATGACAGATCATGCAAAAATTTCCATTAGAGACATCATGGGTTTTCTGCTCAAGATATAATAAGATTACAGAAGTCTAACAATAACACTAAATTGGAAAAAAACTAACAATGAAAGAGTTCTGATATTTCAGGAATAATACGCCATTTGGCATAAAACAGCAATATTAAAAAGAAAGAAGAGAAAGTAATTTAAATATTTAAAAAAGTTTTCATATTGTTTACACTTTTCCCTATCTGCAAACTGTTTCTTTCATTAATAATTTCAAACTGTTTATTTAAAATATGCTTTCATAATTCCAAGTGGAATTAAGCATGCAAAAGAAATAATAACTGGCAATTTAAAAATATCCATCATTATTTTGCTTCCATTTGTTAAAAAAAATTGCAGTCATTATTATAATATTGTAAGAAATTCTTCATACATGGTTTCATTAAACTTTCAATATTATATATTAAGTCTAAATAACAATGAGATGCAAATAAATTTAAAGACAATTTCATTGAAATATTATTCACTGGCACACTTGATACCACCGTGTCCTTGAAACAAGTAATTTTATTTTACAAATAAAAACAAAAGTGTCTGCATATAATTTATTTTTACATTGATTTAATAGTTTTCTATCACATTATTATAATAAGTGAAACGAGGTTAAAATATTCTATAAAAATGAAATGATTAAAAAAAAAAATGCATGAAGCAGAAATAAATTTCCGAATTTTTTTAGGTTAATTATTTAAAATTTTTACCCTTTAAAAACTATGTGTCATGTCAGTTTCATGAGTAGTTTAATGAAACTACTCTAATAATTCATTGTTTTTCTACATCTTATTTTTTAAAAAAAATTTAAACACTAATATTTTTGAAATAATTATAAATTTTAAAGATTTTTATGCAATAATTTGATAGAAATTTTTATGGTTTAAACCTAAAAATTACATTTAATTCAAGGCAATTAAAATAACACAGATTGTCACAAAAATCATTAAAAAAAAGTTTCAAAAGTAAGGAGTTTTCTAATCAATGTGAGAAATTTAAGATAATTAAATTTTCTTAAGTTAGCATACATTTTTAACAAGTTTTTTTAAATCGAAATATCTATTCTTTCTTAACAGGTATTGCAGATATATTACTAACAAATCTGCCAAATAATTTTTAAGATACATAAAAATTACAAATTAACACACACATATAAAATTAGTTCAATGATCAATTAATTCAAAAAGGCCAGGGAAATAAATTTAATCTTTTATTAATGAACTTAAAATTTTTGAAGGAAATTTTTTTAAAAACCTGGCATCACTTGAGCGGGGAAGAAAAAAAACGAACAAAAGTTTTCACAAAGGGTATCTCATACCCAAGAATGCTACATTCTGTTTTTACAATAAAATTTGAATATTAAGGTGGAAAAGAAAGAAAAGTAGAAAATACTATACATTTATAAAATTTTTTACACTTAAATTTAGCTTTTTCTGTTCTTTTTATAAGGGCGTTTCAGTACTTTATTATATATTTACTTTATATAAAAAATAGTCTTTGTCGCGAGTGAGTGCAATGTTTGTCACTGGATCATAATTTAAAATTTTTTTTTACAGAAGCATTGCTAGCTGGTTTTTACATTCTTCTGTAAATCGAAATCTAAAACACTTCAGAAATCAGTGTCTGGTTCGATGTTTAGCAAGTGGTTTTTAACAAAATAATTAACATTTATTGTCGCAATGTTCAACACAAAAAAGATCCTCATTGGCTAATGATTACATTTTCTAGTCATTGAATATGATGTAGTCATCTTATCAAGGATGATAATTGTTCCCTCAGTTAAATTATTTGGATCGATTTCAATAAAGGAATTGTACTTGCTATTATACTACTCATCATTCGCGATTTTTCCTCATCATCCCAGCAAAGAGACTTTCTTCATCCAAAAATACTGTTGTACTATAATCTATTGAATTACTTAAATATCACATTTCTTCATCATAACTACAATAATACACAATAGCACAAGAAAGATTTAAAGCATGTTCATGCATTCAGAACTGTAACGGCGATTCATGCGCTGGGTATGACATACCCGAAGAGGCTGTATTCAAAAATATATATTTAGAATTCACCTACAAGCTAAGGTCCCTCAAAGGATATGACCTTAAAGTTAGCTACATGAGAAACTATCCCTTTTCCAAAAAAAGTTTAGAAGGAGCGTTGAAAAAAGTTAGTTGCTGGGTATGACACACCTTGCGTGAGAAGTCCAAGGTTAATAAAAAGCATTTAAATGTACGAGGGCTATTCAGAAAAAAACGTTTCTGTGTCATACGGTTTTTGTTGGCAAAAAACCTAAAACCCAGGAAATTTATTGGCAAGTGTGTGAAGTGTATGGAAACAACGTAATGAATGAAAGTTCAAACCGGAAATGGTGCAATCAGTTTAAAAATGGCCAAACTAACGCTCACAATGAAAAGAATGGATGGCCTAGCATCGTGACAGACAAACTGGTCACTAAAGTTGATGAAAAGATTCGTGAAAACCGCCGTTTCACAATAACGGAGCTTTTGCTTGATTTTCCACAATTTCATAGATTTTGTTGTTTGAAATTGTCACACAAAAGCTAGGCTACCGCAAATTTTGTGCAAGATGGGTGCCGAAATTGCTTACAGACCACCTTAAAGGTCAGTGAATGGGGGCAGCTTTGACATTTCTGGATCGAGTCATAACTGGTGACATGACATGGGTGAGACATGTGAATTGCGAGACAAAATTACAGTCTATGCTGTGGGGGCACATTTTTCCCAAAAGGCCAAGAAAATGTTTGCAAATCTTGCCACCAAAGAAGATTATAGCGACTGTGTTTTGGGATAGGCAAGGTGTGCTTCTGATAGATTTTCTCTAATGTGGTGCCCCAATAATCTCTGAGCGGTACTGTCATACTTTGCACAACTTTAGGAGAGCAGTTCAAAACAAGCGTCAAGGAAAGTTGATGTCCAAAATTTTGTTTTTGCATGACAATGCCTGACTTCACATGGCAAACCGCACACGCAAGCACTCCTTAATTCATTCAAATGGGAGGTTTTCCCTCATCTGTCCTATAGTCCCAATCTTGCACCTAGTGATTTTCACATGTTTCCAACAAGAATGAAGAACTGTCTAGCAACACAGCACTTTGATGACGACAAGAAGCTGCGGGAATGCATCACTGAGTGGCTGAGATTGCAGGCGGTGGAATTCTATGACGAAAGAAATTTCTAAACTAGTCCACCGCTATAAGTGCCTCAATTTGTTTGGTGACTATGTAGAAAAGTAGAATTTTAGTCGCTCTTTCTGATGTATATAATACATTTTTTTCTTGTACTCAATTTCTTTTTAATTCCAAAACATTCCTTACTTTCTGAATAGCTCTTGTACAAGAGAAATTAATTGTTTTGTTTCATAGTTTTGAATTCTTTGAAATAGTATGCTTTCTATTACTTTTACACTACAAATAAACTACTCAATCTCATACAATAAATTCAAATATTTCCCTTAATTAGTTCTGCATAAAACTATTATAAGGTAAAATATGAATAGAATATATTCTTTTATAATACAATCAAATATAATAAATCCTCCCCCAGTGGGGAGTAAAACAACAAATAACGAAAACTGTAAAGACTTAAAAAAAATATCCATTTAAAATTTTACCTAGACTGAAGGCAAAGAACAACTTTGTACTGTTGGAAGAAATCTTCACAGATTAAATTCTTGTCTCCAGTAATACCAAAGTCAGCTAAAACCCTATCCATCATTTTTTCATCTATTAGCAAAAGAAGTTTTCAAGATGTAATCCAGATAATTATCATATAATATTCATTGATAAAAAGAAAATACATATTACTTTTAAATTGGGGAGAAAGGGAATATTAGAAACAACAATGAAAACAAGAAATAACAAATATGACATTATAGAAACACATACCCAACAAATCTTCTGGATCACTTGAAATTAATATTTTCCCTAAAAATAAATAAATACATAAAATTTAAGAAACTTTTACTGCCCAAAATATCTGAAATAAAACATTGCAGAATTTAAAAGTTATCAGTTTCACGAAAGTTTACAAGTTTTCAGAGATATTACAAAATTTGCAATGATTAAAATACCATTAAAAATTATATATATTTCTTGTGTGGAAATAAATTTGGGTTTATTTAGATCTACTAAAGCACTAAATTTCATAAAAAATTATGATAAATACATAAAACCAAACATTTTACTGATGCCAAATCATCTACAAGAAATAAAATATATTTAATAACATCTTATTTCATTACTTTGAAACCAATTTAAAAAAAATCCTTCTGTTTTAAGGTTATAAACTTTAATATGATCAAAAATACTGAAATAATTTTTGATGCCAATACTAAGAGAAATATGGTTGCAAAATAAGCATATATTGTACAGCTTAAGTAACCTGTGAAAACAGAAAGCATCTCCACATTAGAAATAAATTTTAAAACTAAAAAAGCTTCTTTTTTCTTTAAAAAAAAAATTATAACAAATACACAACATACTTTTATTTTAGTTTCAGTTCACACTATCACAATATTGTAGCAATAATGATAACTGAAAATTGATTATCAAATGTATATTCTTAGGGTATTTTGAAAACTAATTAGGTTACTACTGATATTTGGACAATTCTGTTTCCAAGCAGAAAATGAAAATGCACAAAAAAAATTGAGTAAAACACTTAGCACAGTGCTATATTTTTGAAATCAGACATCCAAGGTTTAAATTCAACTCATAAAATATTTTACTTGAACCAAAATATTTTGCATAAATGCATGGAATTCTATAACATGCATTTTTTTGGTGAATATATGATGAAGGCAATCCTGTTTTAATATAATTGTTTAATTTTTTTAAAAATATGAAAATGTATACATAACATAAAATCTTAACACAAAATTCAATTCTTCATTTTACTTAAAATATTTTTTAGAGCAATTCATTTAAAATTTTACAGAATGAAAGTTTTTGCTTAAAAACGTAACAAATTTTTTAAAGAATTCTATACAATTATTAAAAAATATTCTAATGATTACTTTCATATGGGCAGCTTAAGATTTTAATCTGCAGATATTTTCTTTTATCATCCTTCCAGGTGTGACTTTCAAACAAAGAAAAATAAATTTTACATTTTGTTTTTGTGACTCATTCTGATCTTACAATCACAAAAAATGTAACTTTTTCATTTATAGAAAAGAGATTTTTGAAGTAGTAATGTTAAGTCTTAATGTTAGCATATTTTCAAAGCTTTTCTATTTTAAAAACAATTTCACACAAAAACACATTACAGGAATTCTCTTAATAGCCCCCCCCCCCTGTTCAGGAATTCCTCTTTCAAGAATTTATGCCAACTTATTAGCATAAGAATAGATACCCTTATTCATGCATACATACAAGCTTGTGAACAAAATAAAACTATAAGGGAAAAATTTATAATATTAATTTCTGCAATAAAAGCTTATATTGTGAAAATAACATGAAATGTTTCTTGTAAATTAATATATATATCAATCTCTTCCATAACATTTCAATTCATTTTAATGTTCAAATAGAGAATTAGTACTATTTATCTTTAAGGATGCAATCCAAAGAAAATTATCATTCATAGGGAGTTTTACGATTTTAATTCCATATATCAGCACATCAGTTAAAGAATGTATGTCATACTATATTTGTATGGCATAAAAACAAGAATAAAACAAAAAGTATTCAATTTTTTTAAAACTGAAATCTATGTTTTAAAATTCATACAAAAAAGAATACGGAAATTCGTAACATTTTTTGGAGTCATATTTACCTGTTCCATCATTTATGACAGCATCAGGTTGAACCATAAGTAATTTTTCTTTCAAAACCTTAAATAAAATTTATAAAAGATAAAAAAATTTAACATGATAATATTGCATAACATTAGGAAAAGCTAAAAATAGAATACTAATTAATAAAAAATTTAAATCCTAATTAAGTTACTTTTTTAAATAATATTTATGCAATTAAAACAAATCAAAATAACCAAAAGAAAAAAATAATTAATAAATAACGATTAAAATTATTTCCAGCTTTAAGAGAAATTTAAGATCATTTCCTACAAGGCTCCCAATTCTTCCTGTGTTTTTACAGGCCTTGAAATGTAATTCTGAATTATAACAATAAAATCATTAAATTTTATAAATTTTCTATGTCTATGATTTGGAACATCTTTGTTGTTTAATTACTTGCATATAAAATAAGCATTTTAGCATTCTTCCCTGAAAATAAGCAGCATTTAAGTGTTTTTCTGATGAATTTGATTGGCTTTATTTGCACAAGAGCCATATTGAAAAAAGCTGCATAGAACACTTTTTGATTTGCATACAGATTTTTCTCTGATTTAAATAAAACTGTACATACAAAAAAGAAATTAGGGGTTGGTCAAAAATAGACTGCTAGATCATTCAGTAGATGCGTTCTTCATATTTATCCAAGACAATAAACCCTTAGGGAAAAAAGATATTTCAGGATCAGAAATCTTATACTTGTGAAAAAAACCCAAGGGATAATTTCACTCAAATTACTGTGTACACATAAACCTTTACAAATATTACGCAAACTGACATTAATATCACAGATATTAACTATATAGAAAATATTTAATATATACCTTATCATTCAAAGTCTTTAGAGTCAGGGTATTTGGATTTACTACAACTGTCACCTAAAAGAAAATCTGTTTTATTAAATCTAATACAAAAAATTAAGCAAAATAGTTGACAGGAAATCCAAACTAAACACTACTCTATTTTTAATTGGGAGAATCATTGTTACACTCTAAAAAAAGTTGCATCTAGAAGGAATGAAACGAGACAATTGAAATTATGAAAAATGGTACATCTGTTTTGGAGATACAAATAATAAAAATTTTCAGGTTTGAACATGTGATGTGGGTAGGGCAGCTTTTAAACACAGTGCATGCTGGAGGACAATTATTGTACAACAAGGTCATTTTGACTAGTGCTATTGTATTGGTCACATCATTTCTCATTTGACTGTGCCTCAGAGAAAAGTTTGTATGTTATTTGAACTGGATGAGGTAGATTGATGTTCAATAATTCTCCTTCTTTCATTAACTTTATTTTCAAACTGTTTTAAATGAAATAAAATGATCCTAAGTACAATATGTAAGCAGGCATTTCCTTTGGATATATTTAATTTTATTAAATTAAAGTCTACATGAATGATCTAATGTTTTATGGCATTATCAAAATAAATATAATTTTTTTAAAAAACAGTCATGCAAAAATGTACATATAATCGAAATAAAAAGTATTTTTACTAATTTATTTTCTTTCTTTAGAATGATAAGTTTCAGATTTTAAATATGGCAGTTTTAAATGCTATTAAAGTTCATTACACTTTTTATAAATAAAAATGTATTCAACACTTACTCCATAAAAATTCTATGCCTATTATTGTACTAAAGAGTTTCCTGAGTACTTTTTAAGAGGCATAAAAGAAAATTATTTGAAAAGGACACATTCAATTTTCTACTCTCCATAAACACAGAAAATTCTTATTTCAATGCATCAAATAAAAAGAAATCTCCTTTATTTGTTATTTCTCAACATAATGCAAAAGTTCATTTAAAATATCTACCATTCTTGCACAAACTTCAATGAAGAATGAAAAAGAAACTACAAATTTATTATGATAAAATTACCTCAGGAGTGTTAGGAGAGCAGACAAAACAATTAGGATTAGGCTTCTCTAATTGTGCAGATGAAATAATCTTTTTCCCAGCACCAGCACTCTCATTCAGCCAAGCCTAAAAAGATAAAAAGTGAAAAATTAAAATTTTTATAATTAAATTAGCTATTCTAGATTTGAACATTTCAATAAAGAAAATTATATGTATTTAAGAAAATATACTGAATAAGCTTACGGCCTCCCTCCCCACTTAATGGAACAAGGAAATTATAAATTGTATCTAAAAAGTGACTTCCCATTCAAAATATTATATATATTCAAAATATACATTGAAATGAAGAACCTATTTATTATGAATGAAATATACAGATGCATTAAATAATCTTCTAGAAATTTCTCCTATTTCTACAGCTTTAAAATTATTTTAACACAAAACTCCATACTGTTAATTTGCCATCTGCATCAAAAAATCTCCCAAAAGAAAAAAATGCTTTCATCATGTGAATATCAGTTAATATTTAGGTTTTACTGAAATACAGAGAGAATCTAAAATATAGTTAAAAGTTTTGTTACAGCTAGAAACAATCAAAATACATACTGTACGGCATTTTGTAAGGTCTCCTTTTAGGACATTAATTAGTTGCAACACAAGTAAACCTGAAACAACTGCATTTGTTGTGGCTATGGCAGGAATAATATTACCAGCAATTGCTAAAATTAAAACATTTTTAATGAATAAATTAAAAATTTACTATCAATATGCTAATTTATTACTTTATTAACACAAATAACATTTGAAGAATTTTGAATATATTTATTTTAGTAGCATAAAAATAAATATCCTTCATATAAAAATTTTTTTTTATAGCTTATGACATCAATATAGGAGGTGCACCCATAAATTAAACAGGCAAAGTTGTATAAATAAATAAAAATAAATTAATCCTTCAAAATAATTGTCAGAAGAGTTTATACAATTTTTCAAACATTTCTTTACGTCCTCAAAACATTATGAGTATGAGATCAAAAGATACACATAACACTAGGTTCAATAACAAAGGATGTTTTCAAATCTATCCTTTCATGGCCATATTAACTTTCAGAAAAAGGAAAAAGTATCAGTTGACAATAAGCCAGGAGAATATAGTAGGTGATTTTTTACTCTACTGCATGCCCAACAAGATACATAAGCGTAGACGATGCTGTATGGCATTTAGCAGCAATATGTAAAAGGAATCATTCTGAGAAATCAAAAATTCCTCAACTGATTTAATCCTATTTCTTAATTGAATGAGTGAGTGTTATATTAACCTTGCACTATAAACGTGCATGAGGGCTACTGGTGACTGATCTCATAATTTTGAACCATAGTCAAATGACAAGGGTGACACACCTAGAGCTGTTTGTGTGGCACCCCCTCTCCTAACTTCCACACAACATCAAGGGGAGGACATTTGAGCCTCAACAGATTTATTTCTTAATTGAAAAAGCATCTTGCGAAAATGATGATTGTTTGGTTTTCAGAGATATGGTGAATAAGTCCTTTGTAATAAAAATATTCAATCAGTATGACAGTTTTTGATATCAACATTGATGTTTTCTTTGACTTTATTTTTGAGTCATAACGCACAGGCATCAGATTTCATCTTCTGCACTTAATGAAATTGTCGTCTCACAGCAGGCTTTTATGTTTCTTAAATTTTGACAAAAAAAAAAAAAGTTAGAATCATGCACAAACTTTTCTCACTTTAAAACTTTCAATTGAAACCAAACAACATCTTTCTTATTACTGTAGAATACTTTTTCTTTCCAAACTCTGAAATTGAAGGACACTCTAGCCCTGGTTCTATGAATTTTAAAGCAATAATGCCAACCGTATAATTTGTGTTTTTGACAAGTATTTGTGTTTTTGCATACCATTTCGGGAACAGATTAATCTGTTTTGTATCAAAGTTTATTATAATATTGTTTTGGCTAGAAACAAATTTTAATGTTTTTCCATTAACTTTTTACACGCCAATGTTTCAATATTCGAACATCAATTTTGAAATTTTCTGAAAAATTCAATTTTATACACATTGTTCCGTAAAAATTATTTTGTAGACAAAAAATATGGATTAATTTTTTGAAATTGAAGTACTGTTGCTAAAGTCAATAGTCTCTCTGAGAAAAAAATTCTAAATTACGCATTTTTTTCTACTTCTGATCGGCCAACTTTCATATAAAATTCAAAATTAAAAAAAAAATATTTTTATTATTTGCTAAAAGTAATTAAAAATTATCATTTTAACTGCAGACTGCAAGATATCATTAAAAATATTGTTATTTTTTTTTACTATCAATTTTGAAATTTCAATGTTCTAAAAATGGAACATTGGTGTGTGAAGGTACACTTTTTAACACAATGCAGTTATTATGTTTACAGTTCACAGAAGAGTGGGAATAGATTTCTGAAAGCTAAACTTATCGTATGTGTCAGAAAAAGATATTTATGACTTGACTTTCGTTTTGGTTCCCTCTCTCAACAGTTTCTGGACAATCTCAAGTGAATTTCTCAGCTGCAGCAAAACTGCACGTGCGTTTGTTGATAGTTAGATGTTGCATATGTCTTATTTGGAGAGGAACATCACGCAATAAGGTCTTATATTATTTTGTGTTTCGTCAGTTAGTGAATATCCATTACGCAGATAAGATGTCGCATTCAAAGCCATTTCGGACTGTAGAAGAGGCTTTGGAATATTTTTATACACAATCAGATGATGATGAAACTACTGATATTTGTCAGTTTCTCGTAGAAGAAAGTGGGTGTTTGACTGACGAGGAAGACTAATGAAGATGAATATACTTCTCAGTCTATTCTACCAGTAGACGTTTGCGGCAGAATCTAAATTTCTGCATGCATAGATGATGAAATACCTCATGAAGGCATGTTTTATCCTGAAGAACCTTCAACCTCAAAGGGAATGCTGAATTTGAAGAGAAAACTGAAGTCAATGAAAGAAATGTTGAACTTTGTTGGAGAAAATAGGAAAATTTTAACAAAATCTTAAAAACTAGCAGCACTGAAAATATATGTGAAAAATTTCCCAAGTTAGTTACCTTGCCTCCAATCTTATAAAAAATGTACAACGAGGGAATGGGAGGTGTCGATTTACTAGACAGACTTCTTGGAACATATCGGCCTCTGTTTAGAAACAAAAAATGGTACTGGAATCTATTTAGCAATGTGCTATCCATGGCTGTTGTCGCTGGATTCATATTACATTTACAGTTGTACAAAGGTACTAAAGCAGAACAATCTTATCTCAATTTCCATGGAGAAGTAACTTTAAGTTTGCTTTGATTGAAACCGAAAATTCATTCTGTACCAGGACCTCGTATTCATAGCTCTAAGTCTCTGAGACAGATGCTCATTATCTCCTTCTGTCAACACAAGGACGTTTTGCTGAATGTCAGAAAAATACAACGAAAAAATGCCTCAAGTGTGAAAAAAGATTGCTTGAGAAATGTCTTCCTAGCTATACATGGGCAATAAACATAGTTTAGGACATAAAAGAACACATAAGAAAAAAATAATATATTTTGTCTTTATTTCTCATTTTAAAGAATCTTGGTAAATCTGTATTTTCTTAGTTTTTTTTTGCTTTATTATATTATTAGCTTAGAGAATTTTGATATGAAGGTTATTTGTTTATTTCTTTGTCCTACTGATGTTTTCCTTTATTGAGTGCATTTCTAATAAGTGATTGTAATTTTCTGAAATGTATTAATTCCTGTTTATAAATTATATTTTCAACTTAATCTATTTTATTTTGAAATTATATTTAAAAGTTTACCTCAAAGGTGGCGCCAACAGGGGACACCCATCGAGGAACCTGTGCCCCCCCCCCCAATCGGGTACATTTAAAATACTCTGTAGGAAAAAAATTAGATTTTTCTTGTTCACACCAATTTTTAGTTCTTTCCCCCCATTTTAATTTTTATGCTTTTAGGCCGATTTCAATTGCTTGATGGGTATCATGCCCTTCCCCCCTACAATGGGGAGGGTGAATAATAAAACCCCATTGGGAAATTTTTAATGACACCTCTGGTTAAGATACTACTTCTTAAAAATGTATATAATAACTGATTTTTGAATTAAAATGTCATTGGTCATACTCTTGAAACACGTGTGAAAAAACTAAATGGCACCCGCCAATGTTCCATTTTTGGAACACGCTAAAAATCCTAAAATTTTTTTTCTTTTGTAGATCTTATGTTTCAATTTTATTTTTATCAAAATTTAGTTTATGTTACCTTTCAATCATAGTGCGGCATTTAAAAAGTTAACTGAAAGTTACTCTAGAGCATTGAAATAATCTGGGAAAAGAAAATATATGATTGAATTTAACAAGGAATAGGGTGTTGCTTTTTTTATTTTACATTTATTTTTTCACTTTATTATTTAACTTCCAATTTGTCCAACTATTTTATGGGCACACCTTGAAATTAGAAGTTTGATAATTGTAAAAAAAATTCAAGATTTAGAAGAAATTCTAAACTGTATGAATTAACTGAACTGTAGCAGTTTTGTAAAATAAAAATTCTTATGCATATAAATCTAGTTTAACAGAGAAAAACAATGCTGTAAAATATAAAAATATGCAATTTGTTTAAACATTTTAAAGTAAAAGAAATATAAAAAAATTACCCTTAACATCAAATTTTGTTTGCATTGGTATGTGGAAGCAATGAGCACGTAAATTAGAACAAGATACAACAAAGTCCAAGCATTTTTCATCATCCTAAAAATATTAATACTAGTTAATCAAAAATTTTTAATCAACAAGAAGTCGTGTACATTGATCTTTATTTTAAAATATATTTTTATTTAAAATTATAACCAATAGTGCTTAAACCAGAAATATGACTCATAGATATTTATCAAACTTCTGTTGGATTCTGGAGAGTTTGTAAAATTTTTTTAGATGCGAAAGAGTCAATGCTGTGGTTTCAATTACTGCAGTCAAGCCATGTATATTATATAACAGGATATCTCACAAACCCTCCTCTTAAAAATTAACATGTGTTTTTCTTGAATATTATTGCAAGTTTCACCTGTAACTTTCTAATAGAAGAAACATATCTGAATGAGACTGAGTACCTATAAAAAATTGAAGTAATGAGTGGGAGTTGATGGTAAGGAGACTGTGATAGCCAAAAATTTGTGCAAGCTTGTTACAAGCAAGTTAACTTTTAGAATTTTGCTAGGAGGTCCCTAATAGTCAACTATATCAAAGTTTCCGTATTGGAGGATTATTTACAATTCAGCCAGTCTACATTCCTGTTTGTTTCCAAGATATTAGCATTATAGATTAATAGTTTATTCTTGTGTTTGTGATTCTTTACCTTTATCATATCTATATTCATGTTGGGTTTGATTAGATATTCCAGAAATTGAATCTTTGGGGGCAACAGTAACAAATATAAAATATCAGCAGTCCAAAATTTTTAAAACTGTGGTACACATTAAAAGTTATACCACTGTTCACGGGAATGAATGTTTAATATTTTGTTAAACATTTGAAAAAGTCAATAAACTTGATGAAAATAAAGACTAAATATGTAACAAAAATTGGTGAGGGGGAGCTAAGACTTGATGAAATTCTACAGAAAAAAATGTCAAAAGGTTAATTGAAAGGTCAGAGTAATCTAGGAAGGCAAATATTGAGCTGGTAGTTGTTTAGAGTCAAAAGAAATGCCCATTCACAAAATATTCAAATGTGAGATTTAAATAACCTTGGATGATATAAATTAACTAGACCCTGGGAAATTTATTTTATTTCAGATGTCTGCTGAAAATGTGTGTTATCGATAGACTAGAGAAGAAAAAGTACAATAGATACAAGGTTTCAGTGAAAGAAGGCTTTTAAATAATTTATTTAATAGTTCAATATAATATATACTATTATAATAAAATTATCAAACATAAAAATTGACTCAGTTAAGAAGGCACATTCATCTAAAATGGATAGCATGATTGCATAAAATAAAATTTAAGAATTTAAGATTGCATCTTTATCATTTTACACAAGAGATAGTCATAATCCTGAGATCTGAAGCAATTCAAGATTATCTAAGAAAAAACCACAACTAGCTCATGATTTTAAAAAATTATTGATTATTCAAAATAGATTAGAATATGACATAAAGCATCTTTGAAAAATCTGGAATTAGCAAAAATGCTACAAATCAGAAAAGTTTGGGAATCAGAAATTTCATATAGTAAAATAAAAATATATAATTTAAATAGATATCAACCTTATCCCAAGTTAAAACAGCATTAGGTCCTTCCAACTCGACTTTTTTCTTTAGATCAGATATACTATTACAGAATATATCACCACATTGCTTTACACTCCAAAGAAGATGATCTCTTACATATGGTACTATTTTACTGGTACCAGGTGCTGAAACAGATTTATATTAGACATTAAGATCATTTTCAATTTAAATATTTGTTCAAAATAATTTTTTTAATAGTGTTCCGCAAAATTAAAATAGATTGTAACAAATTTTTTTTTAAGATTAAAAAATTTATTTTTAATACAATGAACAGACAAATAATTATACAAATAACTTTCAGATTAGACCAGGGTTTCTCAACCTTTTTTTTCACTATGTCCACATAAACCTTTAAAAAAATTCTCATACCCCCCCCCCAACACATATAAGTATATATAATACACAAAACTTCAATGAAAAATTGAGATAAAAATAATAAATTTAGTGAGATCCTTGCACTTGGATGTTTGTTACAAAGAAATTTTATGTCTGGTTCCAATTTAGTTAACTTTAGGCTCAAGTCTCCTCGTTTTGTTATATCCACCTATTTCTTCTTTTTTAGCAACAGATCATTTATGACATTAAATACATATTCAGTTAAATATGAAATGGTAATAATAGTTCTCTTGCATATATGATTGCATTTCAAAATTTAATTTCGATTTCTTCACAAAGCCATACCATCACTATTTGTATTAAATAACGGTTTAATCGATGCATCGTTTTGCATTTCTGACAGTTCTTCGCGATACTGTAAATCTGAAATATCAGAAAGATATACTAACATTGGTTGCATCATTCAAGTTGGGAAATCAAATCTTTGTAAATTAGAAAGTCACTTTAGAATCAGCTGACAAAATTTTTAGATGATTGACAATAACATTTATAAATGCATCAATTACTTTGCATTTTTGGAGTTTTTGCTAAAAATTTTGTTTACAATTGGCTATATTACTAGCAAATAGATCATTTACAGTAATGAGTCCTTTTTCGAATTGCCCCCTTAAGAATCTAACCAGTAGCATAGCTACTAATGGATTAGGCAGAGCCGTGCTCAGGGGAGCCTTCGGATTCTGACCACCAAGCAAGCTATGATAATTTCTCCCACATTTAAAATATAAATATAAAGTTTCAACAACTATAATCATAGTAACTCAGTTAAAAATAATTTAGAACTTCTAAGAAATTCACCCAAAATTCTTTCTGTTGTTAGTAGGCAAGTCTGACCTCCCTATAATAAACCTTTTATTTTACCTACATTGTTTTATTTCCTAATATGCATGTTATAATTTGTAATCTTGTTTGTTACTGTTTAATTTTTTATTATTTATTACATTACTTCTCATCTTCTGGTTCCGGCAGTTCCTAAACACTTCACAGCTGTTCTCGAAGAGGTCTGTGTTGGTGTCAAATCAAACATGGGCAATTACTAAAGTTCAGGCAAGAAAACTCATACACATACATATAAGTAGTATGAAGCTTTGTTTTCCTATGTTCTGTAGGGCATGATAAAAAGTTGATGATAAAGTAGCTTTGTATGTTTAAAATATTCAGATATTTTTACCCTTTTACTTGATAAAACTCAACCAAGATAGGGCCCTCATTTTGTTTCAACACAATAGGATAGCCTTAGGATACTTAGCTATGCCTCTGAATCTAACTGCCCCCTTGTGGGGCATAGGCCCCACATTGGGAAACACTGGGTTAGACATAAACAAAATACATAAAATTGTTTTGATTAATCAGATTAATGATAAATACCAAATTAAATCTTTTATTCATTTTAATTTTCCTTCAATTCCTTTATTTAGAATAAATTTTGTTGAAAGAGAAATGTTTTAAAAAGTTACTTAGGTAAAATTAAGGTAGACATTTAAAAAAAAAAAGAAGAGAATATTCAATTCCTTCGAATAGATTTGAACTTTTAAAAACATATGTCAAGAAAATAATTATGAATAAGCTTATTATTAAATAGATTAATTCATTTAATATAAATATGCATGACAGAAACCTTAAAATATAACTTCTAATCTTATTATAAAATTTAATGTACAAACTTAAAATTAAAAAAAATTTTAATGAAATTTAGCAAATAATAAACTGGCCACCAAAAGCTAAGGTGCAACATGTTTTTCGAAGCTCACTATAAAAAAATTGCTCTAAACAATAAAATTTATTGTTTATATGAATGATAATAGGGGAATCCCCAATGAATTGTAAAAAAACTTACATAAAAACAATAGTTCCCCTTTGATTTTATAAAAAAGAACAGGTACATGTAAGTGAGAGAAAATTTGCAAACACCAAGCTTTCATAACTTTGAGTGCAAGTTTAGTTGATTTCCAACTGCAGCTGCCAGTTTCGTTGGCAATAGTCCATACAGTCTAGGAAAAGTAATTCGTCCAACGGCGGGCTGTCGGACGAATTACTTTATTGGCATTAGGACGGCGAGCTATCGGATAAATGAAAATGGGGTTGTCACAAGCCGATGTCTCAATGTGTCTTGTGATGTGGTCCGATGAATATAGGATGAACATCAATCCAAAGATTCTGTGTCCAAAGTTATGAAAAAAAGATGAAAAACATCAATCCAGGCCGACCAAAACATGAAGAGGATCATTTTCTATCCCTTTCAACCCAAAGAAGAAGAAACACTATAGTACCACAGCTTGTTTCAAACCAATGTATAGCATCAGGGAGAATAATCTCCACTACTATGTTGCAAAGACGTTTTCACTATGAAAGACAACCAGTTGTGTGTGTCCCCATCAACAGACAACAGAGAAGAATTAGTTTATAGTGGGCAAGAAAATGTCGTTTTCAGGGCCAGACATCAATGGTCTTCTGTACCCTTCACAGAAGCTTAGAAGTACTCTAGATTCACACTGGAGAGTGATTAAGAACATCTGCCAATGTAAAGGGAACAACCATGCCAGATACCGTCAAACCAACACTGTTGAAAGACATAGTTATAGAGATGGTAGAATCATGGTTTGGTGGATCTCACTTGATGGTCACATTGACTCGCATGTGTTCCTTGGAGGAACTGATAAGATATCAGTATGAGATCCTTGATCCATATGTCTGCCCATGTGCTGGTATTATTGGTAATGTTTTTATTCTGATAGATGATATTGAACAATTTCATTGAGCTGAAGTTGCTAAGGATACTATCTTGAGGGTCACGGTTTAGAGAGCATGGAATGGCCAGCTCAGTCTCCAGATCTGAATCCAATAGAACATCTTTGGGACCATCTTAGCAGACAGGTTGCTGTTTTCAGTCCTTTTCCCAAAGTTGTTATATGAACTGGAGAACAAGGCTTACTCCATGCCTGGTCTTCGCTTCACATTTCAATGTGACAACTTGAACTGGATGCATTGATAACTTGCAAAGTCGATGCTGTCAATGCATTCAAGTTAGGGGTGGACACATTCCTTATTAGATCCCTTTTATGTAATGTTTCTAGGACATTTTACCACGCAAAAATGTGATGTATTCTTTTCTCCGAGAAAGGATTTTCCTATTAAGAGTGCTTTTATTGTTGTACCTTTACATTAAAATGTGAATTTCTATGACTCATTCAACAAATAACTGTTTAAAGCACATTTCCTTTAAATTTGCTGTTTCTACATTGATTCATTTACAAAGTAGATGCAAAAACAGGTGGAACCTTAACTTTTGGAGGCCAATGTATATAAGTTTAAAATAAAAATTTACCTTCATCTGGTAGTTTATCAAATTCCAAAACTACTGGACGTTGGCGTTCTTTCCAAAGATCAGTCATTTGATTTAAATATTCAATATCCTCATAAAAAAGCTGTGGTGGAGTTAGAAGTAATATTATAACATTTTAAAAGTCAGTTTCTAATACTATGTATACACTACTTTTACCACAATTAAAATGTATTTCAGTACAGGTTTAGCTGAATTGCTTTTTTTAGAAATACACTCCTCACCATTAAATTTGCAACACAAGGAAAATAAATAAACACAACTTTGCTTATTGTATATATAAAGCACCGAAGAAAATATTAAATTTGTAGGCAAATTTGAGGATATAAAAAATCCAAAATGCACATTGCTGCAGCCCAAATGGCTCTGAAATGGTTGGGCATCTAGTCAAACTGAAAAATGTTTTTCCAAAGAATTAAACACTATTTCTTACCATTTACATGGATATTTTTTTTTAAAAAAAAGAATCACATAAATAAAAACTAATAAATTAAAAAATAAAAGTTTTTATTTGAAAAAAGTATCTGTTATTTTCTCAAATCCTAATCCTCTATTGTTTTGGGGAGAAAATTATTATACTAACATAAACAAGTTAAAACACGATACATACACCTACATTAGGTACACCATCTTAGAAACACCAACCTTTTTAAACAGCTTTTTAGGATCATAATTTGAAGCTTTAGCCCATTCTCTTGTAGAAATTCTATTTATATTACCAGCTGGATTTGCTTGTGAACCTATTAATAAAATTTTTAAAAAAATCAGAAAAATAAACTGGTTATTACAAGTTTTTTAAACAACAAACATATTTCTTTAAATAAAGCACACATTTTAACAAATTAATTAGCAAACGAAATCAAATGCAACCACCCCCACCCATCTGTTAACATTATTACCATTTAATTTCTCATTCCACATCTGTACTTGATCTAATCTATGAGTGGCCAAAACCTGCAGCACACGTGCCACAGTGTGGAGTTGTAACAATGGCATGTGAAGACTTATAGGGAAATTTAAATAACAATTCTTTGGAGTTAACTTAAGAATTTATTTTAATACAAAGCCCACGGTATGGTATTATGAGGAGTGAAATTTGTACAAGAATTAACAAAAATGCAATACCCTGTGTTCTGCGCATACGCCAAGTTGCTGTTGGAAGGAAGGACTACTTTTTCTTTTTAAAAATTACGATCATTCTTTTCCTACCAAAATCAGACAAAAAATAATTACAGAATCGGGAAAATCACTTATTTCGTCACACTACAGCATAATTTTTATAAAGTAGCGAAATTTTGCATTATGTACTAAAAAAGTTCATACTTTGTTCTTTTCGAATCAGTGATTTAAAATATAAAATATCAAAAACTCCCCCCCCCCCAATTTTCCAAAAAATACTCAACATTTTAACTAAACATTGAATAACTTCGTTATTTATAAACATAATCACTCGAAACTTTTTCCCCAAGTGCCAAACATTATAATCCATCTTTTGTTCAAAGATTGAAAAATTTGCTTAAAAATTAAGGATTTTAAAAGAATTTGTGTTTCTTGTCTAAAACCCTTTTTACAAAAAATCATTTAAGTTAGATAACAAAAAATATAAGAAAAAAAACTATGTGGGAAATGCCTATTTTTTGTTATCTTTTAAAAATTACTGTTATTTGTTATATATGTGGGGAATTTGGAAAGTATATTAAAAAAAAACCTCAAAAAAAATAAATAAATAAAACTTTAAAAAAAATTTGCAAACTACGTTTACTAGCATTTTAGCATAATTGGTGTCAAAAACTGATTTTCGAGCCCTAGCACTCTTGACAAAGTTGACCATAACAACTGAAATTCACCAAATTTGGTGGCATATATTTAATACTGTTTTGGTGTGTTGAATAGCAAGGTAACGAATGGGGGATATATGTGCCTCGAGATGTACTTTACCTAATGGTAAACCCATTCTTGTCATAATAGTTTATATTTCTGTCAATCAGAATGTTACTGACATTATAGATTACATCCACAAGACATTATAAGCATATACATAAGGTGATTCTAAACTACTGGGGAAACAGTATCATGTACTTCCACTCATACTTGGTGACCATTTCAATAAAGATGAAGGATTGAGATTAGTACAATTTTTACAATCAGATCTTAATTTGGATTTTGTTTCTGGTAAAACACTGGGGACGAATAGGTATGGTACAACCATTTTTGTAATGTTTTCATGATTCGAAATCGTGTATCGACCGACATTCATGCATCACAATTTAGTTACCATAAGCTTTTTATCACAGTGATTAATAATGGCAAAAGTATTAATATAATTAATACTAAAAGTGATGTTAATACTGAAATAAATCAACCTTCTTAACAATGTACTCATGTACTTTGAATAACATATATTTATGTTACATAATTGATGTATATTATTTTATTTGTATATTATTTTACTGAATCAAAATGAAAAATGTGAATAGAATAAAGAAAATACATGCATGGTTTCAGTATTATATGAGTTGCATTTCATTTACCCTGTTTGGGTACTTTATAATCAAAGACAACCATACTTAAGGAGTTAACTCCAGCTGTGCGGAGCTGACAGTTTTTTTTCTTACAATTTTATTGAAATACGGTTGCCTTAGACAAAAAAAAATCTTTTTTAAATACACATAATTGAATTAAAAAAGAAAATATTATCATGTTAGAACATTCCTTCATTGCTGGCTTTCCAAAGGAACTGCACTCGCGAGATTTTGGAAATTGACAGAGCATGTTTTTATATATCTGGAAGAAAACAATTAACTGCCCAGCGAGTGCTTGCTACTCTAGAATGAAGATTGGCTACAAGATTTAGCTTTTTTTACCAATATTGTGGGACATTAAAACAATTTAAATTTAACATTACAAAGAAAAATTGTGTTTTTCCTACCCTAGTTGTGGTCATATATCTTTTGTGAACAAACCTTTTGCGTCTCGATTGTGGAGGATGATTTTCCAAGATAATGGAGGAGGGGGTGGGGATTGCTGATCTTTTCACAATTTTTTTTTTCATTTTCTCTATGAGATGTTTGTTACCTACTAGATATTAAAATTGAATTTAAAAACCTATAAAAAGTTTTTTAATAATAAAGCCTGCATACTTTGGTCCTTGATTATTATTATTTTTTTAATTCTCCTCTACTTAGACATGCATTTAAAAAAATCTACTAATTGCATAAAAATCCCATTATTAGCATATAAGCAAATTTTTTTCACAATTTCGTATTTTTTTGTTTGTTGAAAAAGTTGAGTTGCAAAAGTTGAAAAGACGCATATTTTTTTTTATATCAGATTGTGCTACTCTTCCCAAAAAGGTTGGCCACCCTGATCCAATCACAGACAGAAAACAAAAAAATTTGTTATCCATTTATTGAAAAATTCATAAATTACAACTTTAAAAGCAATTTTAAAAAATAACATTAAAATCTTTATTTATATTTTGGAACACATAGAAATTAAATAACATTTATAATTACTACAACATAATGATTAAATATATTCAATACACTCATTAACATACAATTTCAGACAAATTTTTTTTCCTTAAGCTTTGAGTTCATTTTCATATTAAATATTTCAATTTAAAAAACTCACCCATTTCTGGATCAGCCATATCAGGCGAAACTTCTTCATCAGCATCTGTTTCACCAAACAGTTGGCTTAAAAAAAAAAAAAAAATTACACATTTGGAAGCATTGATGTACTCTCTTAATTCATTCATCAAATAATAAGACACACCCTAAATAAAAACAGCAAATTTCATCAAAACTAAACAAAGAGGATATCATTAATGATGATTCAAAGGATAAAAGTATGTTTATGAATTTATTCAGTGGAGAATGATTTAAATAGCCCTTTTTGATCTGTGATCACAGTTTTTAGACACAGTAAAATTTGTAACAAATGAAATTTCCACAGTTTAATCATATGGTCTAGCAAACAGTTACATATAATTTGTTGAAAAGTTTCACATATTGATATTTATTGATTTTAAGATTGGATTAACTTTTTAAATTCATTAGAACTGACAATCTAGTCAAATGATTAAGATTTAAGTTTAATGAGTGAATAGATTTGAATCAAAATATATTCAATTAAACCTTCCTCAAAACGATAGCAATTCAAAAATTAAAGGTTTATTTTACGTAGAGTGAAAAAGAATTTTAATTAGAGCAGATTATATATATATACACAAGTATGTGAAGAAAATAAACTCATTGAAAGTTAATAATCAATAAATGTCTTTAACTAACAATTACTTATTTCATTCTTGTTTTCCATATTTGAAAATAATATGCATAAAAAAAATTGAAAAAAAGGCAAGGAAACAATCATTTCCAATAGACATAATTATTTAATGCATAGAAGCAGAAGTCCGAGGAGCTGCAATTGTCCATGCTAAAAGCCAAATGCCTTTACCCAAGCCCCGATTACCCACCCCTAATCTATCTGATCCAGGAATTATTTATCTACAGTACAAAAGGAAGAACAAGGATCAAAATAAAAAAAAATCTTTCTTTTACCATATTTAGAGTACCTGCACAATAAACAGCATTACAGGGGAAGCCAAATAATTCATTTTGATGCTTTAAATTAATAACTTTTCGCTAAATGTAATTTCAGATTTTAAATAGTAAATAATCCATTTTATCCCCTCGCTTGGGACTTTCGAAGTGTTTTTGCATTTTGCAGTTAATAAGATAACTGAACTTGAGTACAATTGTTTACTCTCTCAAATTTTAATTGTGTAAATGACATGGCAAAATAGAGAAAACATGCCAAAATCTGATTATGCTGGCTACTTAAATCTGGCTTACATTGTAAAAAAGGAGTGTTTTTCTAACTAACTCTCAATTTAACAGCCCCTTTTTAATGTTATACAAATAGCTAGAGCTTTCAACCATTTTGCTACAATAATGAAAATCTGGAAGTAGCTGATGAACAAAGATGATGTAATATACTTTTCCCCAATAGAAGAAAACGTTACCATGATAGACTTTTTGGCAAAAGCCAGGTCGTGTGGTTGGAAAGAGGCAAGAAATTCTACTTGAAGTGTACTGTTGCTTATCAGTGCAACATAGGACCATGTGTTATTAATTGTTTCATGTGTAATTAATTGGTTCTGAGATTCTGTTTACAGAAGTCTTATACTTTATTTTCGTTTATTGTTGGATTGTTGAGTTACAGTGTTGTAATGTCAATAACAGATAGATTTTATATATATAAGACCAGAAATAATTTTAAAATTAATATTATCAATGTTCATATTGGTGAATTTAAGAAATTCAGGAAGGCAACTGTTAACCCAAAATCTCTATAATTGATAAAGGCAACAAAAACATATTTAATTTAGTCTTAAAAATTATGCTTCTTAGGAAAGCAGCCAGAAATGCTCTTATCTTAATGTAAACATTTAAAATTTTTCATTATTAATATAAACTTGTATAACTGCAATATAACTGTTTATCAACTTGTACCTTTAACCTTTTAAACGCCGCACTATGATTGAAAGGTAACATAAACTAAATTTTGATAAAAATCGAATTAAAATTGAAACATAAGATCTATAAAAGAAAAAAAATGTGAAAAAAAAAATTTTTTTTAAAGATTTTTAGCATGTTCCAAAAATGGAACATTGGCGGGAACCATTAAGTTTTTTCACATGTTTTTTAAGAGTACGACCAATGACATTTAAATTCAAAAATCATTTATTATATACATTTTTAAGAAGTAGTATCTTAACTAGAGGTGTCATTAAACATTTCCCGACGGGTTTCATCATTCACCCCCCCCCGTGTAGGGGGGAGGGGCATGATACCCGCCAAACAATTGAAATAGGCCTAAAAAATCTAAAATTAAAATGGGGGAAAAGAACTAAAGGTTTGCGTGTGAACGAGAGAAATCTATGATTTTTTTTCCTGCAGAGTTTTTTAAATGTACCCCGATGGTAGGGGGAGGGGGTTGGTTCCTTGATGGGTGTCCCCTGTTTGTGCCACATCTGAAGTAAACTTTTAGATATAATTCCAAAATAAAGCAGATTAAGTTGAAAATATAATTTATAGACAGGAATTTATACATTTCAGAAAATTACAATCACTTATTAGAAACAATAAAGGAAAACATCAGTAGGACAAAAAAATAAACAAATAACCTTCATATCAAAATTCTCAAAGCTGTAGTATAATAAGGCAAAAAAAAAAAAAAAAAAAAAAAAAAAAAAAAAAAAAAAAAACCCAGATTTACCAAATTTTTTTAAAATAAGAAATAAAGACAAAATATTTTATTGTTTTTTCTTGTGTTTTTTTATGTCAAACTATTTTTACTAGGAAAACATTTCTCAAGCAATCTTTTTCGCACCTGAGGCATTTTTTTAGTTGTGCTTTTTTGACACACAGGAGGTATTTCATCATCATCTATGCTTGCAGAAATTTCGATTTTGCAACAAACATCTACTGGTAGAACAGACTGAAAAGTATCTTCAACGATATCTTCCTCGTCAGTAAATCACCCACTTTTTTCTAGGGGAAACTGACAAATATTAATAGGTTCTTCTCATCTGATTGTGTATAAAAATATTCCAAAGCCTCTTCCACAGTCTGGAGTGGCTATGAATGGATCATCTATTCACTAACAAACGTAACACAAAATAATATAAAACCTTATTATGTGACGTTCTTCTCCAAACAAGACATATGCTACATCTAACTATCAACAAACGCACGTGGTAGTTACTTTTGCTGCTGCTGAGAAATTCACTTGAGATTGTCCAGAAACGGTTGAAGGGGGGGGGGTTTGAGAGAGGGAGCCGAAACGAAAGTAAAGTCATAAATATTTTCTTTCAACACATACTATAAGTTTTTAGTGTTCAGAAATCTTTTCCCACTCTTCTGTGAACTGTAAACATAAAAACTGCATTGTGTGAAAAAGTATACCTTTGCATGCCAATGTTCTGTGGCGCCCACCAGTGAGTCGGTGGAGGGCGAACGAATGATGTATTTGTTTAATCAAGCGTGTTTTTGCTGCTGCGTCATGAGTTGTGACGGCTTTTTGCTGATTGCGTCATATGTGAGACGACTTTGTTGATTGCGTCATATGTGAGACGACTTTGTTGATTGCGTCATATGTGAGACGACTTTGTTCATTGCGTCATATGTGTGACGACTTTGCTGCGCCGAGTGGGTGCGGCGACTTTGATGCGTCGAGAGGATTCGACGACTTTGCTGCGTCGAGAGGGTTCGAGGACTTTGCGGCGTCAAGTGAGTTTTGACGACTTTGCTTGCAGGTAGATGGCGCCACGACAGTTCAGAACGTTGCGTCTTTCTGAGTTCAGCCAGGGTCACCAATGATGTGGCGCGCTTATCCGGTAGGATAGAACCAGGTACCTTTGGATCCGAAACCGAGTAACTTATCCACTACACCAAAATGATCACCATGGTGCGGAGGTAGTTACTGCTTATATAGATGGTACCGCTACAGTTCCATTTTTGGAACATTGAAATTCCAAAACCGATAGTAAAAAAAATAACTATATTTTTAATGATATCTTGCAGTCTATAGTTAAAATTATCATTTTTAATTACTTTTACCAAATAATAAAAATATTTTTTAAATTTTATATGAATTTTGTCCGATCAAAAGTAGAAAAAAATGCATTATTTAGAATTTTTTCTCAGAGAGACTATTTAATTTAGCAACAACACTTAAATTTCAAAAAATTAATCCATACTTTTTGTCTTCAAAATAATTTTTATGGAACAATATGAATAAAATTGGATTTTTCAGAAAATTTCAAAGTTGATGTTCCAATATTGGAACATTAAGTGTAAAAGGTTAATATTTAAAATTATATAATGAATGAATACAGCATTTAACAAGTAAAGATAAAAGTGAATAATAAATATTAGCTTATAACCTATAAGAAACAACCAATTCTATAATTATTTCAATATATAGTACAATGTAATAATAGAATTAAAATATTCAATTAACATAATATACTTTCACAAAAACAAAACATCGCCTATTCTAGTTAATGAAAAAAATATGAATAGTGAAACTGATCTATGCTTCCAAAAATGTTAGAATTCATTCAATTTACAAATCTACAAATTACAATTTTAAATAAATCTATGAGAACCATTTAATTATGTTACAAGAATTTTGCAACATATATAAAAGTTACAGTAAAATATTTCTTTAAAATATTAAATTAGAATTTCTTAGAAGAAAATTTGAGATATTAAATTAGAAACTAATTCTAAAAAACTAAAAAAATTTTTTGGGAATAAATATATTACAAATAATAGTCATTTACTTAAATAGATGTTTCGCCCAAACAATACAATGTACAGGTTGTGAAGGAGTATTCCGAATAGTGCACCCGGGATATGTTTTCGGAGGTTTTCGAGTTAAACACTCAAAACATTCTGTTACTTTCTGAAAGAAAAAAAAAAACTGGTGGAATCTTAAACAGTACGGCTATAGTAATCCTATAGCTATTTCAAAAAGCATATTCTTCATTTTTTTTTAAAAAAAAGAATTTCGTAGTGGATTTGCTTTTTTTTTTTTAAAAGGTAAAACAGAATCAAAATTTTGCTTATACCTCCAAAAATAATGCAGGCTTTCATATTTTTAAAATTACATATTAATTTTAAATTAACTTAACTCAGTGGCTCAACAGCCCATGAGGGCCAAGGTTTACTGTGCCTATCTCAGTTTACGTGACCTTAGGCGCTGGGGTGCATGTGCAGACATTTCGGTCAAGTGGCCAGTTTGACGCGAAGCCTCTAGTGTTCAGTTCCCAAGCAAGCATGGTACTCATTCATCAACCCACTGAAGGGATGAAAGGCTGAGTTGACTTTGCTCGGCCCGAGGTTTGAACCTCGGACCTGTGGTGTAGAAGTGTGATGCACTACCTCTCAGCCATTGGGATTCTTAATTTTAAATTGCTTACTTAAAAAAGCCATGCTTATATAAATGGGGGAGATGATACATTTCATTTTGCTTGAGACATTACAATTGACTTTTAAAACTTGACTTACTTCCTCTACTGTGGGTCCTTTTATACGCTTCATAAAATGGTAGACGATTATTAACGGAAGATGTAGTTAGTTTTAACCTTATTTGGGAATATTCAGTTCAAACAAGTTCTTTGAAAATGTTACATAATTCTGCTCTTCCAGACAAGAGCACAGATTTGATGTAGAAAATGCCTAGACTACAAATCTCACAAAAATAAAATTAATTTCATCCCCTATATTTTTTAGAAATTTCAACTTCCAAATAATAAAACTTACAATTAAAATCTTAGGTTGTAATTATCTTTCAAATAAGAAAGTTAATTAGAAAAATTTAATTGAGTGGTAAATTTTATCAGATATTTATCAAATTCAGGTGAATTTCATATCACTATTTAGAAAAATGTAATTTAGATTTATTTTTCTTTTTTTTTAACGATAAATTTTTTTTAGAATAATAATTAAAATACAGAAAAAAATGCATTAAAATATAGTATTAAATAAAGTACTTATTTTTATAAGGACAATTTGAAAAGATTTTACATTAGTATAACTAATTAAGTATTAAGGATTAAATTGTGATCAAGAAACATCATTTTGGCTATTTTAAGTAATTTCTTTAAATTTAACAGCTTTTCAAGTATATACTAACCTTTTTATACACAGTAACTTGTCCTAAATACCCAGCAGATCCACTTTCAATTAAAGGGACATCTGCAGCCAAACACATTCGATTCACATGACTTCGAGCAGCTAAAATACAAAATAAGTTTCTTAATGACTGCATTTTTAAAAAATATTTTTCTCATACAATTATATTAGCACTACATTTGAAAACAGATGTTACGAAAATATAATTTCATGCAAACTATTTTAATATACTGTTAAGGTTCACCTAATTCCACAACTGAGTACAGGTGTGCTGCTATCTTAATATAACTTTACCAGAGTGAAGGAGTGGAAAATGATAAACTCTGGAGGGGAACTAACATGTGTCTGAAAACTAGTACCTATCTATAATGTGTTATTATTAATTATACACGTTAAGTGTGCGAGCCATGCGGCTGTTCCATGTGGAAGTCCAAATAAAAAGATGGCCACAAAAAATATTGGATTTTATTTGCCTCAAGACAAGTAAAGAAAGTCATTTCTTGACAAAGAGAGAACCTACTAAAGCGAAGTGCAAAATTGAAAATGGTTTATTAATGATAAAAAACTTACTTTGGATTTAAATTTAATTTTTTAATAGTCGTATTGTTACACTGTTTTAATTTCCCCAAAAGCATTAATTTAAATGACTTTTTACATAGAAGTAGTATCTTTTCTTATCTAAATAATTAATGCAGAACATTAAAATATTTCTTTTATGCCAAGTTTTCATTTTTAAAATACCAATAATACATATTAAGCACACAAATAAGAACAAAAAAATTATTGAATTTTCAATACCCAGTAATTCCTGTGTGTGTGGGGGGGGGGGGTAACCGTCAGTTAAATGAAAAATTTCATGAAGTTAAGCCTAAAAATTAAAAAAAGGTTCTTGTAAGTTACTTTAGCCTCCTGAAAAGCTTCATCCTGAATGTCCAGTCAAATAACCTTACATCACAAATGGAATAATAGTAGACAGTAAAAAAAAACCCAGGTTGTTGACAGATGAAATGGCTGTTAACCCTTTAAGCGGTCAATTATTTTACCAGAAATGCTTCCAAAAAAGGCATATTTTTTTATTGCATATAATTAAGTACCATACTTAATAGAATAGGAATATTAATAATTTTTTAAATTTTTTTTACTTTTAATGCTTTTACAACATTTTTTATTCGTGATTTTGTGGGTCAAATGCTGCATTATCAGAAAAATGTAAGTAGCGTTGCAAAAGGCAGAATCGGCGATGAGACATTATTTTAGAGAAAAAAGATGTATTAGTTGAATATCTTTTGCTCCAATAATGATCAATTCCAGGTTTCTTTACAATTCCTTGAAGTATATTGAGAGCGAAAAATACATGCAACTCTTCCACAGTAGTTTCTACCCAAAATATACTCTTTGAGAAATGTCTTGCAACACTGGATTGGATGCACTGTTTAGCATATTTATTTGTCTCTTCCACAATTTTACTCATGAGTGAAAAATCAATGAATGTTTCATAAAATTGTAGAACATCAGAAGTGTCGTCAAATTGTACGTGCACAGAGGGAATACCAGAAAATTTAAATCGAGGACACGGAACAGGTGGATTTTTCACATCAATCTCGGTAAAAATTCTTGCAGAACTCAAATCTTCTTCAGAGCTGAGCTCACTGCACGAGTCATCTGAGGAATAATCCAAATAATTAGAAGAAATATCTGTATCTGTATCAGAATGTAGTTCATCTAACAGGAAAGTATTTTCGTCGTCTATTCCATCCATAATTCCATAAGATTCACAAGCACGGCATACAGTAGAACAAAAATTTCAAAGGAAAGTTCCCACTTTCCCGATACATAGAAAAACCCGGATGAAAAGCATTTCATTTACATGGACAAGCCATGCCATCTGTTGAAAAATAATGATACTAAATAGTCTCTTTCAATAATGAAAAATGCGGGCAAATCAGAAAAGGAAAGGAGAAAATATCGATGCCCGTACGCCATACGGGCAAACCAGATAAGGCCAATTTCGGGTAGCACGTACACTGTACGGGCAAACTGCTTAAAGGGTTAAATGATGGTGGGTTTTTCTGTGGATTATATAATATATAAGAAGTGCTAACTTTTAATGCCATGCAACAATGTCGCAAGTGGAGATGCAACTGTAGTATTTGTTAATACAATGAATGTTAAACATTATCAATAGAAAATCAATCAAAACAGCTGTATTTTTAAAAATTCAATACTGGCTTCATTGAAGCATTTAGTGAAAGAACTAATGAGATATCCTTTAACATAAACTAATGAAATTTTGTCCAGGAAAGTGAGATTCAAAATTGAATATCAATCAGTTCTAAGAAAACAGTTCAATGGGTAATAGCTGATTTCTAAAAATGATGAGTAGGGTGAAAGAGTGGAATTTGAGATGGGAATTCAGGAATGCTAACTTTCAGGATCCTTAAATGTATATGCCAAATTACTTTTAAAAAACTTTTCCGTTAGGATCTAATGAAAAAACTTACTATATAACCAAGTTTACTATAGTGAGTTTTTATAGAATTTCATAAACATTTTTATTTTGTATGTAAAAAAATTCATTTAGAATTACAATAAACAAAGATTAAGTACAGCACACATTTTATATAAGAAAAATGGATAGTTAAACAGAAATTAGCAGTTAAATAAAATGTGTTGTGTTATCTATAGGAAAGTGAAATCTTAATATAATAAAATTAATGTTATAAGATTTTTCAATCTGAAAAATTATGCAAAGTTAATGATTTATTCTTTACAAATTAAACGAAGACAAACTTTGCACAAATATAACAATATGTTTCATAACAACTTTTTAAAAAATGAACTTCGATTGTAATCTATGTTGAAATATTGTAAAAATATGGTAATTTGGCTTTTTTTATATGGTATGTAATATTTTCCTCTTCCCCCATCTGAAATAGTACAATGGATATAAAAAAGGATTAGCTTATAGAAATATCCAAATAACAATTTAAATGAATTCTGTACAGAGATATAACCGTACATACATACCAATATTATCCAGTGCATTAGCAACAGCCGTAAATTGACGGAAGTACTTAACATCATACTTGTTACTAAAATAGAAAAAAATTACTTCATAACTACATTATAAAATTCTTATATAGTTATTTGCTGACAAGTTTACAATGCAATAAGTGAAGTATAGAGGTATTTTCAAATACTAGGTGCATTTTTTTTTCTTGATTATTAGATCAAGAATATATATACATATTAAAGATGCATAAAAGTTTTAAATTACATACATAAGAACATAACAAAAATTATTCAATAAAACAATTTTGAACATTTTTATAAAAAAAAAACTAAGTAAAATATATTTCAACACAGCATATACAAAATTTATATAAAGATTTTTTAAATAATTATAAAATGTTACTTTGTTATGGAATCATGATGTGCAATAATTCCAGCTTTTGGATTAAACTTCAAGACACTTTCTCTAGCAACCTAAAATAGGACAAATTTATTTAGACACAATTTCTAATTAATTTAAATGATTAAATTATAATGAAAAAAATATTTATTTAACATTTACAATGCATATATTTAAGTACATGCGAAAAATCTTGTCCGCCATTTTCACCGAGAAAAATATCATCAATAATAAATTCGGATCGGTGTTAGGTTGGCTGGAACTGTACCAACATTCATGGTAGGATTTTATACATGTACCAACATTTATATATGAATACATAACTTCGTGAATTCTGAAAAATCTGTAATATTTTTAAAAGAATTTTAAAGTAAATGAACATATTACAAAATGTCAGAAAATAACATTTAATTTATAAGGAATAAATTAGCATAGATCCAAGATTTAAAACATCAATAACTGAACCTCATACATATATTTAATATAAGTATAATAAATCTTTAAGAAAATAAGACAACTTACAATTGCCTTTGGACGGCCAATATGTTGCTTATGGAAAAGAAACTGGCGATTGAGATTGCTGAGTTCAATGGTGTCCAAATCAATCTGAAATATTAAAATACATTAAATATTCACAACAATGCATACATAGCTAGAAAAGCTTTAATTTTTTTAGATCTTAATGATTTATATAATATTAAATTACAGACTGTGACATGAAAGCTTTTTAACTCAATCTTTTAAATTTACAAGACAAGGATAATTTCCATTTTGCCTTTTCCTTTTGTTTACTTTAAAATTCTAAAAAATATTTTTTCATAATAAATGATAATATACTATTTTTTAAATATTTAATTTTTACCACTTAAAAATTAAATGATCAGAAATTTTAAAAGCCAAATATAGGAAAAGTGAAAGGAAAAAGAAACATTAAGCTGCAATGTGTATCGGAAGCAGATTAGTGCTAAATGTCTAGTAGAGGGGTCGGCAACTTATGGCATGCATGCCAGATGTGGCACGCGGAGCAATTCCCAATAATGGCATCCCACCACTCTACAAAATTATAAGATATACATATATATATCCTAGTACATTTTCATATAAAGGTTATTTTTCACTTTCGATTCTCTGCCATAAAATGATTCTGCTGAATCAGCTTGCTTGTAGTTTGTGTGTGTGCTTTATATAAAAGAAAACCTCTTCTGTTTAAATGTGACTTATTATTAGTGTTAAATATTCAACACTAATAATAAGTGACATGTCAAATAATATAAATAATTGAGTAATACTTGTAAAATGAAGAATCATTCATCAAGGATCTGTGAATAAAAAAGAAAGTAGTTTGTCCTTTATCCATCAAAAGCTTGGGTATCGACAGAAAGAAAAAAAAATGTCTAAGGTATAAATCAAGATTCTGCTGAACAAACGTTTTGCAGTGGGAATATAATAAACAAAAATAGTTATTCTACAACATATTTAATTTGGATTGGAAATAAATTTGGAGAAAAAAACTGTTGGTTAATTAAGCAAGTGAATCTAATTTCATAACAAATGTCTTTTTTAACTAAATATTACGATCAATTGTAATTTTTTTAAGTGCTGTGCTAAAGAGGTAATAATTATTTTATTTTTTACTTTTGATGCAATTAAGCTAATAGAAATTCATATTAGAACTCATTTTTGATGTGTAACATCTTTACTCTTGATTTCTGGATATTTGTAGGAGTGATTTCGTGAAAAGAGACAGAAATGTGTAACAGGAAGTCAGGGAAGCGTGCGCTATTTAATTTGACTAATCAGCGCGCTTGGTGATGTCTCTTCGCTACCCACGAACAGGGTCCAACTCTAGTAGCCATCAAGCTGGCAGCCTTTTTTATATTGTTAAATTTAGCATTTCAAAAGATTCAAATTCAAAAACTCGATTTCGTTTTCATGACTTTAAACCACTTTGCTCATACCAGTAAGTCTTATTAGACTTCATCTAGGATAAACTTGCAATTCTTACACTCAATTGTCAAAAGTCTCAGGGTTTGTTGTGTATGAAATCTGAGGGTATATTTATATGTGTTGTTGTTGCTTATGCCATCTGATCGACAGTAACATCAGATCAAGGTCCATGAAATTCATCGCGGCTAAGAGCTAGAATTTTATGCCTGTCGTTAGCCTAAGCTTTGAGCCCCCATGAAGGTGACAGTACGATTTTGCAAGGAACAACACAATAGATGGTGACACCATTCGAACCCACTGATTTAATGAGCATGTATTCCGTGTGTACTCAGCGGGCATTTGGTGGCATCGGGCATCGAACCCAGGCCTTCCGGTCTGGAGTCCAATGCTCTAACCACTAGGCTACCCACGGCCAACAACAAAATTTATTTGTGTAAACTATATCAATAATTATATTTACTGTTAAGCGTCTAACAACATTCATCATTCTTAAAAAAATACGATTAAGTAATATGGAATTATTCAAATAAATATTTTAATGCGTATCTTTTACACACTTTGAGGTCAATTCCTGTCACTGTCAATATATTTTTAAATGTTATTTATTTAAAAAAACTAATTAATTACACGGGTAGTTTTGATTTTCTCTAATATTTCTAATTTTTAAACATTTACCAAGCTAATTAAATTTTCATGATTTTGAGATTTGCAGAGATGGGTAAATTCAGAGCAGAATATATGCAAAATTATCGGTAAAAGAAAACTGAGGAAAAATTAAAAATTGGAGGAGTACAGCCAAAAAAAATTGCACATAATTCAATTTAACAAGAATCCGTGGAAGCGGACATTATTTGATTTGACCAAAGAACGTGCGCTGTCGCGTCGATCAAATTGGTCTGCCCCCCCCCCTCTCCCGGTTTCTTTACTAATGATGACCTGCTTTGGGCACGGGAGGGCATACACACTAAAATATCAATCCCAATGTTCATCCTATGATGTCATTTTTTTTATGATATGGGGTTAATATTTGGGGGACCGATAGTGCTACCTGTTTGGTTATGCATTACAAGGACTCCAACCCCCCCAGGTGCCTCCCCCGGATAGCATTTTACCAATAGATCGACACCTTCACCTTTCAGTCCGCTCGGACCTAGCTCATTCGATCCCTCTGTCTCCATTGTATATTCTCACCAAATTTCTTGCTCGTAGGGTCATTCCTTGTATTTTATTTCAACGTTTTAAACTTTTTAAAATCTGTAAAAATGTATTTGAGTCTCTGCTTTGAGATTTGAACCACAGGTACCTCTTAGCAAGACCCATCCATTTATCCTCTTGGCCTTCTTTTGGTAGGCCTAGGGAGGGCTCCAGCACTAAAATATCTTGTTTCCTATGGGGTTGGGTAAAAATTTTGCCCATTTGGAATTGAGCTAGGATCTTGATATTTAGAGATTCGATAGTTTTATGTCATATCGCAAGGTATACGAGAAATCGACCTCCTCAGGTTCTCCCCTCCCATTACAGAGCTATTACCTTTATATCTCGAATCCTAGGCCCCACCTTGGTAATCTGTACGTGCCTGATTCGATAGATATCCTTTATGAGCTTTCAGCACATTTAATTTTATTGCAATAATCCTGTCCCCCCCCCCATTTCACGCTTTAAAAGGATTTAAAATTTTAAGGATTATCTCCGAGGATTTTTGAGTCTGTGCTTTGAAACTCAAACCATAGGTTCTCCTCGTCACATCTTTTTGTCCAATTTGTTCTATGGTAGTGGGCCAGAAGGGGGCTTCTTTGCTAAAATTAAAAACCCCATGTTATAATCCTATGGTGTTTGAAGGTTTGGTGACGTCACGAACTAAGTGAGATGGGATGATGATACTTGGGAAATCCCCCCTCTTCGCTTAGTTCGGAGTTATCTACGTTCGTTCTTGACACTGATGCTTCCCCCCTCCCCCGGGAGTTAGCTTCATTATTTCTTTCAGCCCTACTTCCACCCCATTTACACCTACAGGCCCAGGACCCGATGTGTTCGATTTGTCTTCTTTTTCTCTACAAACGGGCTGGGTTTCCAGTTGCTGGGTGCCCCACTACTATTTTATTTAACTTTTTAAAATTGCAGTAACTCTGTGGTTTTTTACTTTACACTCGGAATATTCGGCACATTTATGTAAGTATAACTGACAAAGTCCTCAGCTAGCTATTACACCGCAGTTATCATAAGTCTCCGCTCTTCCCCAAATGGAACAAGGATAATTATTTTTGATCAAAAACTGCATACTCCTTGTGTTAATTATTTAAAATTCTCATTAAAGATATGTTTATTCGATAGAAGAATTAAAGTTACTACTGCGTATTTAAAAACAATAACATGTCAGATGTTACACGTCATATGTGGCTACTGCAAGACTTGTTTCTTTTTTCCCCATGTTCTCTATTAGTCACGCCGATTTACGAATACCGAGCATGATTTCAGTCGAAAGTTGAATTTTGTTTAAAGCACGACCTGATTTTTAGGTTACTTTTAACTTTGTCACTTTGTTAGTTTTACTGTGAAAATATGAATATTGTTTGTTTAATTATTGAGACAATTAATAGTTACATATTGAATCAAATTGCGACTAAAGCTTGATGTTTGCAATTTCCAAGATTCTTGGACTAACAAATTTGGATTCATACAACAAAAAAGATCGCACTGTATGTGTGCAATGTCACGAAAGTGTCGTATGTGGTATGTCAAGTGTACAAAGACATTTTCAAACTAAACACCAGGCCACATTTAAGAATTGTGATGAGAAATGTGAAGTTTTAGAAGGAGCCATTTCTGAATATAAAAAGGATAATTACATTTTTATGTTAAACAATTGGAGTCAAACCAAAAGCGACAGAATGTAGTTTGGTCATTGCTTAGCAGCTAAAGGAAAACCTTTTACAGACAGCGAACATATAAAGGACACATTTTTAAAAAGTGCTGAAATATTGTTCAGCGATTTATTTAACTTGCAAACAATATTATCCCGAATTCAAGAAATACCTGCTTCTGCGCAAACTGTTGAAAGAAGAATAACACAAATGGCAGAAAATGTAACTGCGAAACAAAATTCAGGTTTACAAGAAACTGTTCCATTTAACATTGCTCTTGATGAAAATAAAGATGTGAATTATGTTGTACGCCTTACAGTAATTGCAAGATATTGTGATAAAAATTGAATTTATGAAGAGTTATGCAACATGATTCCTTTGTCTGGTACAACTAAAGGGCAGAATATTCTTTTTTCATTTATAAATCATTTTGAAAGAAAAAATATTAATATAAAATATTTTGTGTACCTACTGATGGCGCTCCTGCAATGGCTGGCAAAGAAAAAGGATTTGTCAAACATCTTGAAAATTATATATTGGACATAAAATATTGAACTTCCATTGCATAAATACCCCAGGAAAGTTTAGTTGTCAAAATTTTGTCTCAGCGCTCACAAATGATACAGTTTTCTGATTTGCAAGATTGCCAGAAGCAAAGTTAAGACATGACGAAAAATCTGGTCAAAATTGAAATTAAAAGAATCAAAAAGAAAATATGAGAATATTATTTCAAGTTGCCCTTTTTATAGTTTCAGCAAATAGCTTTTTGTTTTAAAAAAATTCTGATTTTTTTTTCATTTAAAACAAAGATGAGTTCTTATCGGTCATAGGGACCATAAGGCAAAAAACAGTGACACGCAAAAAAAGGTACATCCTGGTTTATCATAAATAGGAAGCATTATTTTCACGATATTACCAACATGTTAATAGCAATTATTTTGAATTTAGTGTCATTTTCTTTTTATTATACTTTAAGCAATATTTTTCTACATTGAATATGCCAATGAAGGAAGAATTATTAGGAAGGATGAATATTTATTTTCAATGACAGAAAATGGCATAGATATGTAAAACATGCAACATTTATATGTAAAAAATGTATACAATGCACATGTATATACACAATCATCATGAAGAACAGATTGTCAGAAGGAAAATTACTTTGATGAGCATTTAATCGCATCCATAGTTTCCGTGTTCATCCACAGTTTTTCTAACAGATATTTTTTTTTTTTATAAACAAATGGACATGACAAAAAAAAAAAATATTTCTGGTGAAGGTGTAGTTTCATTGATTGTAAAATAAAAAACCCCTTTGATATTTGTGTCATTAATAGGTAGGTAATCATGATCCAAGATTTTGTTTACAAAAAGCCTCACAAATTATTGTTCGACTGAAAAACAAACTTTTGAGTCTTTGTATGTTATAATTACTGTACCTACAATGATACGCAAGAAAAGGATAGTTCAGAAGAAAAAAAACCGTGACACTGAAATAGGAATTATAGTATTAATTTAAATTAAAAGGTTATTAAAACAGAAAAAGTAAGCCCTAATTTTGATAAAATTGCCATAAATAGTTTTGAACAACAACAAAAAACACATAACAAAAAATCTTAAATTTTTAAAATTGAAAAAGAAACAAATAAATATAAAAGTAACCTCACATATAGAATAGAAATTATAATATTAGTTCAAACCAAAAAGCTACTTTAAATAGACAAATTAAGATTTGATTTTGATGAAACTACCATAAGCAGCTCAGAACCAAAAAAAAAAGCATGTCAAAAAATCTAATACGTAAATAGAAATTCTAACTTAAAATCACAATATTGACAATCTGTTAATCTCAATTAGTTTGAATTGAGTGTCATTTTCTTTAGTTACATTTTTCTACTTTTTTGTTGGAATGGAAAAACATGGAATCTGCCAATAAAGGAAAAGGGTACTTATGTATTGGCATCACCGCAGCAAAATTCGCACCACAATATAAAAATAACAGATTCTTATGTGTCTTATATGGAAAAAAAACATCAAATTTTGGCAAAAGAAGAGCCACTTTGAATGCGGTGACTCTAATACGTAAGTAACAGGAAAAGCGGTACCCTTTTTCTTTTTCAATGGAAGGAAATGTAGGTACTTAGATTTTATTGACCAATGTCAATGTTCAAAATAACTTGCCAAGTTGGCAATGCTGATTTCACACGTGTTGTACGCACTGAATTGGCAATCATGTGTTTTGTTTCATGAAATGTCTCTAATAGGTTGCGATATCTAAGAACCGAAATACAGGAAGATTTTTTGGTACTTATGTATTATTGCAACAATTGCCAACTCTATTAATAACTTGTCAAGTTGGCAACTGCAATTTCTTATGTGTTGTCCACGCTGAATTGGCAACCATGTGCTTTGTTTCATATAATACCATCAATAGGTTGCAATAATACATAAATAATTATTTTTTGACCAAATGGTTATGCTATGCAGTTGGAAGTAGGCAAGAAGTACCACTGAAATGTACTGATATTCAGGTGATGACTTAGTTTTACGCTTAACATATTAATGGCCTGGGTGTTGTGATATCAGCATCAGATGGACTGTAGCCTAAGTACAACCGCAGATTGATAGTACCCCTAATGTTCAGTTTAACAAAAAGAAAACATGTCAGAAAATCTTATACATAAAAAATTGGTATCAGCCTTTTTATTCTTACATATTAGTATCACTACAGCCAAATTGGCACTAAGCAAATCATGCTATACCCACCAAAATATGACTGATTTTTTTTAATATAAAAGAAACTTTGTTGTTTTGATATCAAGGAGCGATTTGCATGGCGCCAATTTGGCTGTGATGACGCTAATATGCAAGTATCATAAATTCCAACTTAAATCATGATATTGGCAATCTGATAATCCCAATTAGTTTGAATGGAGTACCATTTTCTATGGTACTTACATATTATCGCAACCTATTAGCGACATTTCATGAAATGAAGCACATGGTAGCCAATTAAGCGCATACAACACATGAAATCGGGGTTGCCAATTTGGCAAGTTATTAATTAAGTTGGTGATTGTTGCAATAAAACATCAGTACCTATTCTTTTTGTTAACACAAAGAGTTAAAAAAACGAAAATACAACCATAAATAAGTATATTTACAATAAAATGTGCTAAAATCCCCAAAACTGCTCGAAACATTCATTTTCACAAAGTTAAGACTTGACACGGCTGATGACATACCTCCATTTAGCTAAAAAATCGCATAAAAATTGAATTTTAAAAAAAATCTAAAGCGAATTTTGAAAAAAACTCTTCAGGGTTAATAGCATAATGACCTATAGCTTCTATAAGTCATGTTTCAGACTTCTGGGTTGCATAATTTGGCTGGAATAGCTGAAAAACACAAACCCACACTCTCTTTTATTAGTATAGATATATTTAAACAGAGTGTTAATGGGCCCAACATAAATCTCTATAAAAAGCTGAATAATGTTAAATAGTTGTTAAATATTTCATTCATTCAAAATTTATTAATTTTTTAAATACAATTTAAATAATGAAATATTGTTTAAATTTAGTTATTCAAGTTAATAAACTTTGGCACAAATTCTTCAACTTATTGGTTGATGGGTAATACATAAGTGCTTAAAAAAAATTTCCTAGGAAGCATGAATATTTTAGAATAAGTAAAAAATATTACTGTTATATTAATCACGATGTGTTTTTTTATAAAAATGAATAGAATGGTCACTTGTTTAAAAAAATAAACAATTTAAGCTTTTATTGCTTTGCATCAGATAAGAAATTAGATATTATAGTTCAGATATGATAACTAAAGGCATCAGATATGATACATGAAGCATTTCAAATACTGAATTTCATAATTATGCCTAATGATATGATTTTCATAACGTAATTTCCAGATTGAAAATGTTAACTACAGTTTAAAATTGAATTATAAAACATTTCACTTAAATTAATAAACTCGCAAAATCCAACTAGTAATAACTTTTACATCTTAAGAGTATCTTTCTATCACCAAAATTCATCACTCTTTATTTTTATCGGTACTTATGTATTGGCATCACAGCAGAAAAATCGGTGCTATGCCAATCACATCATAACAAAAAGATTTTAATTTTATGTGGAAAAAGAATGGAATGTGTTTTATATGGAAAAAAAATCAGTCAGAATTTGATGGAAGATGGCACGATTAGTGTGGGGCCAATTTGGTTACTGTGACGCTAATAAGTAAATACCTTTTTATCTTGGTGATAGATACACACAGAAATTTTAGGATAAATAATTTTAATCCACTGAAATTAGTTCCTAACAAAGAATGCCAAGCATACTTTCTCAGTGATTTTTATTATCAACAATATTGAATAAATAACTTCCTTTTTTTATATCAAAAAAGATAATTACATATTATTGTGGCAATCAGTCACATTCAAAATACCTCACCAAGTTGGCTATCCCAATTTTGTGTGTGTTGTATGCGTTGAATTGGCAATCCCATGCTTTATTTCATATAATGTCACCAATGTGTAGCAATAATACACAAGTACTCAAAAATCTTACCAACCCATTTCTGACAGAATTTTAAAAATATATTTGGATCATTGATGATTAGAAGGAATCGTCAATAAAAATTCTGTACTTGAAGAAGTTAAAAGTTTTAAAATAACTTAGAAGTTTATATGAAAATAGTACATGATTTTATATTCAATTAAATTTGAAAGATAAAAATTTTGTAAGTTGATATAAATATTGAGCAACATAAACAAAACAATATAAGATGCCCCCCCCCATTTGTAAAACAGTATACCAATAGCTGAATTGTAAAACAGGATGCCCCTTAGATTTGATGATGTTTTTTGGATTTCATGGCGAGTTTACTTCATTGTTGCCAACTATTTGCTTTGATAAACCAACATTGAAACGCTGACCTATTCTAATAACATCATGTTGTTGGAAAGCAATCATATTTGATTGCTTTTTTATTTTAATTAAATGAGTGTTTTCAAAAATAGATGATTTTTCTAAAAAAAATGAACATTTTTATTGAAAAAATGTTTTAAGATTTTTGCTTTGATATTCATTGTGAATTTATATCATTTTATATTACTTTCAAGAAGTATATTTTAAAAAAAGATAACAAGGATTTCATAAAGAAAAATTTGACTGATGAATTTATTTGGAAATACCAATAGAAATAGATAAGCACTTTACTGGGAAATCTGTGGAGAAAAAAATAGTTGAAGAAAGCAATATAAAAAAATCAAATATGATCCCAACTTCACAAGAACAAACATGCAGGTTAAAAAACCAAGTGTGATTTCATTTCTTTCAAGATTAATTTCTTGGAGAGAAGAATCATGAAGACAACCTCCTTAAGTTTCAATTCTATTATAAATTTTTCTGAGTTTGTACAAAAAAAAAAAGGAAATGCATAATTAAAAGTTAAATGAACAATGATGCATCATTCTCTGGCCGTAACCCTTTAAAGTTCACTACATATTCCATCTGAAAAATAAACAAAATAATTTCAAAAATGACTATTATACATGATGATCATAAATATACGAAGAAAAAAAAGTTCCACTGAAATGTACTGAAAGGGTTAGGGTACTTTAACTTAATGAAATCACATTATTTGGATATAAAACTTTTGTTGAGAACCGTAAATTACTCATATAAATCCACCATGAAATGTAAAAATGTCAGAAATAGTCTAAAAAATTTTAAAATTACGAAAAATACATATATTTTTGCTTCCAGAATATTCGGACGCCATGTTTGGCAAGCTTTATTGTAATGACTGCAGATGGCGCTACGTGTATGCAATCTACGTGCAAAACTTTTAAAACATTACTTTAGAAGAAAATTGAGCATAAACTGCTTAAATACACATTTATAAAACTTTATTTTACGAAAAAGAATATTTTGCTACATGAATAATGACTTTAATCACTTCAGAAACACTAATTCCGCTTTTTTTACATGAAGGGGGCGGGGGGGGGGAAGGTAAGAGAATTTAAGTAACCCTAGACTACGTCATTTTTAGGGAGGGGACCCTCTTCCTTGGAATGAAAGAAGGATGTGTTGACAGTTTGAAGAGGAAACTGTCAAGTGACCTTGAGATCAGCTGACGAATGGGGGGGGGGACGAATGTACAGGGTAGCTGTGTTTTGTTGGGGGAGACGATAAGAATCTATTTTGGGAACTGATATACTGTGGGGTGTATAACACTTTCTTACGCCCGTATTCACCACTAATCTGACCACCCGTTAGAGGAAGGATACCTGGGTTTCGCAAAAAGTGCGATTCACCATCGCAAGTTAATAACTTAACTCCGGGTCAGGTTAGAAAATTCTAACCTATACTCTGTTTCACCTCAAGTTGGCAGCATTAGGAAGGGTACGATGACCGAATCACAGCCGCTGCCGGGTTACTGTAGGAGAAGAGAGTGACTAAACGAATAAATATCACCATATTTGGCGAGTGGGGGGAAAAAAATGCTTGTGAAGAATTTTTTCATTAAAATTGTAAAAGCTGTTTTTTTTTTCCTTTGGAAAATAGTATATGCCACTTTTTTACTGGAGATATTTAAGAGCTTACGTTTCAATATGTTTAGAAATATTGATGAATAAACTAGCAAAACTTTTCTCGAACAAAATCTCAATAGTTCTCAACATATTGATAGCCAGTGGCGGATTAAGCGGGTGTCGGACCTGGCGGCCGCCAGCGCTGGTAGGGGCCCCAAGCTTGATAAGTGCAAAGGCCAGCGACAAACCAACCACGCCACCATGGAACAAAAAAAAAAACGAAAAGAAAACAAAGATACAATGAAACCCCCGCTAGAAATTTATCGACATGCAAGAGAAATCCTAATGTAGATAAACTTTTGAAAATATTTTTAACTATACCGATATCGAATAGATAAGGTGAATGATCTTTTTTAGTTTTAAAACGTGTTAAAAATAATTCAAGAAGTACTATGGGAGAAAAGAAAAATTGAACAACATGGCCATATTATATACATAATAAAATGTTTTAGACAAAATAGATATGGTAAAAATAATTGATGAATTTGCCAAAGAGAAATCAAACTGTATAGCAAGACTGTAAGCTCTTGTAATGTTTTTAATATTTTTTCATATACAGTTAACATTTTTCTTTAGCAGATGAGTTTTATAATAGCACAAGATTTTATTTTCAGAATTTAAAGTAAGCGACTCTTTTCACTATTTTAGTTTTTCGACTCTTAAGCCCATGGGCTCCAAACCTTTTACCGCCAGGGGCCTCCAATTACCTTAATCCGCCTCTGTTGATAGCAATGTTTTTTTAATGAAAAAATGCCGTTAAATTGTAATTCATGCTTTCATTAACTTGATTTTTTAAGTGACTTAGGCCACTTTCAAAATAAACGGCTTATTTTTCTTTAATTTTTATTTATTACATCCGTTTATAAAATACAAATTTCTATCTTGTTTTTTAAGAATTTGTCGCCTTTTTTCGGTTATTACTATATTGAATCCGTTTGTAATAATTATTCACATTTCATGTATAAATGCCGTTTATGTATGTTAACTTAAGAAAAACAGAAGCACAAATTTCAACATCATCATTTACTTCCTTCAGAACTTTGGTTAATGTAGGAATCTCATTTTTTCGAAAAAAAGCCATGAATTTTTCGCCGAATGCTCGCAATGTGAAGTCGTCTTATTTCACCAGCCTATTACGCTTGCCTAAGGCACCGGGTCGTTTTTTACCAGGAGAACTTACAGCACCTAATGCCTTCTGTTCTTTCTTCATACGGAAAACAGATCTTTTCGAAACGCCAATCAGTTCAGAAACCTTTTTCACGATTTCTCTGATGGGTTCTTGCGGGTTTTCTTCTCGAAGTCGAGAATTAAACATTCAATATGTTTTTCCGAGCTCCGCTTCGGATAGATTTTCCTCGCTTCGATGGTGTATACAGCGAGATTGGTGACATTTCTTTCTCAGACATGTTTAAAATGTCGTCAAAAAAAAAAAAAAAAAAAAGGATAGTAGCACGAGATATCAAAATAGTACGTATGAACGATACCAAAGACGCAAAGCGAATAGCGTTGATTTGGCGGGAATGCTTAGGTAACTCCGCCAAGGATGTAATCTTGAAAACCGGTTTTTAGCCAAGTGAAGTTTCATCAAATTGTTGTTTTTCAACTGTATTCGTTCACAGGTATTAAAGAATAAATGCTTTTAAGGTGTGATTAACTAAAATATATCCTTAAAATCACAATTTCGATAATATACGATACTTTTTAACAATTTTCTATGCATTTGCTTTCATTTAAATTCCAAAACAAGTTAGAACTATTTTTCAAGCGGATTGTTACATTTCCTACCCTTCCTAATGCTGCCAACTTAAGGTGAAACAGGGTATAGGTCACAGCCGGATTAGTTTTAACCACGCATGCGCAGTATGCGATTTTTCGAGTTTTACAGTTTTGAAGCTGGTTAAGTTCGGATTTTTCTTTCAACTCTTATGATGATTTTTTTTAAAATTTGCCCAATTTCGCAACTATTTTATTCAAAGTATTCTACATTATCCAGAAGAGAGGATATTAAGAAAAAAGGCATAATTTACGTGAAGAAATGGACGGTCTCAAAGTCCGTTAAAATTCAATTTCTTACGATATTTCACCACACCTTGTTTTTCTTTCTTGACGAAAAACGCTGCTTTTTTTTGTTAATTTTTTTTTTAATTTCCATAACATTAACGGAATTGTTTTGTCGTTCGTGGATTCATCACTCCGTCAATGTCATTAAATTACCGTGCTATGTCACTATATGCTTTGATATATTAATAACACGCAATTAATAATGAAGAATTTTTTATTTGAACATAGCTTTTATTTTTTTCTAAGGAAGTTATGCTTATTTGACTGAATAATTCAAAAAAAAAAAAAAATTCGAAATGGGCAATTTTTGCGGTTTTATTATGAAATTATATATCAAAAAAAGATTTATACATTAGGCATTATTTTAAAGTAAACTATAAGTTTTATGAAAGAGAACAAAATTTTTGATACTGATAAATATTTTAAATGAGTCTCAGAAATGTATTGAATACATTTTGTCATCTTAATCTAACATCTATAATGATTTAATTTTGTAAATTATCTAAAGAAAAAATGACGAAAATTGAAACAAAAATAACTTTTTCACTCGCATTTTCTTTACTCGACAAATTTACTGATTTCCCCCCTGTTTAAGGCAGAACTTTTTAGTGTAACCCTTGAGTTAGATGCGGTCGACGGTTAAACAGTTCAAAGGTCTTTGGCGCAAAAATATTTTTCGACTCCAAGGTTTGGCTAACTGTAAAATCGCGTATTTTTTATTAATTTTTTTATTTTTAGGGCATAATTTTTAAGTTAATGCTTTCCAACTTCACAAATTAATTGCAAAAATAAAGTACTTTTAAATAAAAAAAATGTACAAAAAATACTGTTTAAATTATTTCTCGCAAAAACAGTTTTTTTACGAAAATCGCAAAAAAAAAAAAAATTAAATCCGTAATTTTCTAGCAATTTTTTCAATTTTCGTACAGATTACGGATAATATTTTTTTACACACGGAAATAAAGTTTCGTGCGATTATCTTCATAAATGACTAAGTTATTCAATGTTAAGTTACAATTTTGAGTATTTTTTAAAAAATCTTTAAAAAATAAGTTTTGGGAATTTTATTTTTTAAATGACTGGATCTAAAAGAGAAAGGCTTGAAGTTATTTAGTGTAGAATGTCGTTTTAATAACACGAAAACAAATTCATACGCAACAATTTAGAAATAATTTGCATAAAAACGCATCCGTTTTAACCCTTTTTTAAAAAATTCTTAAAAAATTGAAAATATCATTATTTTGCAAAACAAATTATACCGTATTGTGGAGAAATAAATGATCTTTCCGATTCTGTAATTATTTATTGTCTGATTTCAACAGTAAAAATTGGATGGCAATTTTAAGATGGTGGAAAACGCGGAACACGCTCGGCCGAAACGGAAAGGAAGTTCTGCCAAGTAAACAACCCGCAGGAGTAAAACAATTGGGCGTTTTAAGGTTTTTAATTAATATCTTTTTAACTAATTGCAATATCGGAATGAAAAATAGTTTACATCCTATTCTCAGACCTACTGAATATACGCACAAAATTTCATTAGAATCGGTCTAGCCGTTTCGGAGGAGTTAGGTTACAAACACTGTGACAGGAGAATTTTATACATGATATATTTATATATATAACAAATGCTATCAATTTTATGTAAAACATATTTTATATATGAAAAAAATATATATCCTCGTATAACATATTTAATTAAAGTAGTGTTTTGATACTGTGTACATAATTTGGATAATAACATTTTTTTTAAAACTAGATCTTTAGAGGCATTATTAGTTTTTGTTTTATGCCTTTGCAAACTTTAAATGTGTTTTCCTCAGACTTTTCAATTTTGAGGATATTTCTCCCATGGATTTTTTCTGTTCGAGATAATATCGAAATTTTTTTGTAGAATTTTTATATATATATTCTTAAAAGTTAGAATGGATTTCGGTCTGAGAGCACTAGTTATTTTTTTTAAAAATCTTAAATTAATAGTTTTAAAAAATTTGATATTTTTTCCAGGTTTAACTGTAAAAATAACTATTAAAATTCGACAAGGAATTTTTAGTAGAGAAAATTCCATACTAACTTTTGTTTTCAATAATATAAGAAACTGAAATCACTGAAAACAACTAAAAAAACTTTAAAAATTGAGTATTTTACAAGAAAAATTAGTAATTTTAAAATAAAGACCGATCAAATTAATTTTTTATTTCCAGAATCAATTTAATAATCTGGAAAAAAAACCACAAATTACTTTTAATATTACTGTCTTTAAAAAGGGCACTGTTTAGCCTTAACATCGTTACTCAAACTACACTGCTGGCCACTGTAAATGCAACACCCTGAAGGAAGCACGCAAACAAGAAATTTACAACATGCATTAGTGGAGGTGAGATATGCAAATGATTTGAATATCAACGCAGACACACATCACGCATGCCTGTGGCGCCACCTTAAAGCGCTATTTAAGGCTTGGAAATTTCGACGATTTCAAGTTCGGCAATTGTGTTTTTCTTGTGGTTTTTTCAAAAAACGATCAGTTATGTCTCGTAGAAAACAGCGATCAGCTTTTGATCAAGTATCCGAGTTCGACAGAGGAAGGATAGAGTGGCCTACCGAGATTGTGGATTACCTTTCAGAGAAATCGGTAGTTGTGTTGGACGAAACCAAACAACTGTAATGAGGATATGTGACAGTTCTATGCAGGAGGGTACGACGGACCGACGTGGTCGATCGCATCCACCTCAGTGCACCACTTCACGTGAGGACAGGCAAATTGTGAGTATGGCAGTGACGGATCGCTCAGTCACATCACGAACCATAGCACAGCACATTGAGTCTGTAACGCATCATTCAGTGTCTGCGTGTACCATTCGACGCCGTTTACAGCAGAGTGGTCTGTCCGCAAGACGTCCATTGCTTGGTCTACCCTTGACGCAGAACCACAGACGTCTCCGCCGCCAATGGTGCGATGAAAGAAGGATATGGGCGGCAGAATGGAATGAAGTTGTCTTTACTGACGAGTCACACATCTGTCTGCAACACCACGATGGTCGGATTCGAGTCTGGAGACACCGTGGAGAGGATGCTGAACAGCTGCGTTGTGCACCGCCACACTGGTCCTGCACCGGGTATTATGGTATGGGTCACTCTAGCACTCCTCTAGTACGCATTGCCGGTACTTTAAACAGCCAGCGCTACGAGGTGTTGGAGCCAGTTGTCCTTTATTTTCAGGGCTTGGCCACAGCCATATTTCAACAGGATAATGCGCGACCACACCTGGCACGCATTGTCCAAACGTTCTTCGCCAATCACCAGATTGAATTGCTTCCCTGGCCGGCTCGCTCTCCGGATCTTTCGCCGATAGGAAACATGTGGTCCATGGTTGCTCAACGATTGACCCAGATTATACCCCCAGCTGCCACACCAGGTCAACTTTGGCAACGCGCGGAAGTTACTTGGTCTGCTGTACCCCAAGAACACATCCAAAGTCTCTTTTAATCAATGCCGAGGCGTGTGGCAGCGGTGATCTCCAACAATGGCGGCTACTCTGGCTACCAATTCTGGCAGGAACACACTTCACAGAAGTCTATAAATTTAAACATTTGATACTTGGTCAACATGTTATCTACAAAATAAATTTTGTTGTGCTATCTTCTTGTCTTTCTTGGTGTTGCATTTACAGAGGTCAGCAGTTTAGTAACACATTTAAAGCAATCCATTATTTTTTTCTAGAGCATACCATGCCCAACCACAGATATAAAGATCAAGGAGGGGGAAAAAAACGGAATTCAAAAAGTGCTACAAAACATTAAATATGTATAAATATCGTCTTCCTCACTACCCCTCTCTACAAAAATAAAACTTCAGGAAGTATTTTTTTTCTCAAGTCTCAACTGAAGATATACTAAATTTTTCTTCCAAAAATTAAAACTCCCATGGACTTTGTTTATGATATCAAAGACAACAATCATAAACATGCTTGTGAATTCACTGAAGAACTTCCTCTGTAAATCATGAGTCTTATGAAGATAATTTCATCAAACAATTGATAGGAATATCAAATTTCTAAAGCGCACTACTGTTCTCCACACCGCTCCTCTGGGGAATTCAAGCACCGCAATTGTGTGATCAGAAAAGGAGATTAAATTTTTTAAAAAGATCTGATTACAAAAATGCACCGATTTTTCCACTCCTTATAATCGGCGACACTAAAAATAACATTATGAGAGTACAAACGCAGACCATATACAATAAATATACTGAAAACGTTGCACATAGGAAATATAAAAAGGAAGCTTAGTTTGGAAATTAATTCAATGAATATAATAATTTAATTGAAGGTAGTGAAAATTGTGTGGTATTTCCACGAGTACAGTAGAACGTCGTTTATCCGAATCAATTGGGACCAGACATCGTTCGGATAACTGAATACCGAATGCGATCCATGCAGTATATGAAACCGGACACTATACGAATATTGAAAAATCATCACATGCGGGAAACGTGATTGAAGAAAAAGCAAAAATAAGTGCAAAATGTGGCAATTTTACCTTTATTGTGGAAAATCTTATTTTTCGCTGTACCATTGTACATGTTCGATTTTTCGTTGCAAGGGACAAAAAAAAGAAAAAAACTGGTTCAGACATTTGACGCGTCGGATAATAAACGTTCAGATAAACGACGTTCTACTGTATTGAAAACACTGGCGGAGCTGGTCCTGAGGGGATCCTCTATCAAAGTTCCTTGAGGGCACCTCTGCGATTTTTTTGCTTACACGTTTGGGCGCCCACTCTCAAAGCTTGAAGCTCTGTATCATTGATACGTGGTAACTATGCCCTTGAATTTAAATAACATTAATTTGTAAAACAAGAAATGGAATGCTGTTAAAAAAGGACTGACAAAAAAGTGCTCTAGTGAATATTTTTTAAGAAAAATGACATTTTCTTTTTAAAGTTTCAAATCAAAACTTTATTTCCATGATAAGCATCCTTCTATGGCAATTTCAAATACAATTTGTATCCAAGACATATGAACAGAAAGAAACTTACCAAATTTCGCATATTTCTATCAAACAAAAAAAATTTGATCGCGCAAAGATAAATAAATAAAAAAAATATCCCTTAAAACTCGGGGAAAAAAATACTTTTTCTAAATTTCAAATGAAGGTCTACCAAATCCTTCGTCAAAAAATTAAAATCCCCACTATATTCCCTTTCCATTCTTAATCTTATGGGGCATTGTTTATGATACCCAAGACAAAGTAGACGTACTTGTCAAGAGACAATGTTGAACATTTTTCCCTAAAAATCCGGAACCTTATAACGATGATTTTACCAAAAAGTTGAAATGAATTACATGATTTCTAAGCTACAATACCAATTTCCACAAAAAGAGATAAATGTCATCCGAAACAAACAGGAAAATTCTACAACAGAATTCCCTAAAAAATGTTACACTCAAAGGTCTACCCTGAAATACAATAATTCATGTGACAAAATATCAAGTGCATTGCACCCAATTATTTTCCAGATGAATGGAAAAAGCTCAAATAATAATTATACCCAAATTAAGCAAATGTATCCCATTTTTTACGACAAATCTAGATCGATTAGCCTCATCATTTCTGCGGAAAAATGTATTTCTGAGTAGAATCAAGAACTATATATACTTAGAAGGGCAATACACATTTTGATACTGATCCACTAGGCACGGCTTTAAAAAAAAATGTCCCCCAGCCGATTTTGTGCGGCAGAACAAGAACCTTATTCAAACATTGAAATGATTTGTAGAAAACTATCTTTTGCATTCTTTCTTCCCCCTCCCCCCCATTTGCTGACCCGTTTTGCCTCTCTTCGATCTGGTTCTTCAAAGAGCACATGCGCTCTCATACCGACTACATCTGTCAATCATTTCTAAACCGCACCCCGTTGCTATAGTAACGATAGGTTACTAGATTACAAGCTTTATCTTTACGACGTCATCCGAGTTTCAAACAACGCTATCTGTTGGATAAAGCAGATTTGTGAAATTTCGACAACGCTTTTAATAAAAAATTGCTAATACATCTTAATTTTCCATCGATAATTATAAAGAGAAAATATTTAAATATATTATGTACACACAGTTTGTGTCCTAGGGGTCCGGACCCCCCAAAGCCCTCGAGTTTTTTTCGATTGATGATAATCCTATATATATATATATATAACGTAAAAATTTAATTAAGTACTTGTAATTAACAATTGATTTTATTAATTAATGCTAATTATTAATTCAATAATTGATTTTTTACTGATTTTTGTCAACAAAATCAATTGGTGTTGTCTTAAGGTATGATACGAGTTGGGGGACTTTCAACCATGGACTCTCCCTCCCCCCATCTTGAAAATTTTTTGTGGGCGCTACTGAGTTATCATTCAAATGAAGGTTCCCTAAAATCCAAATAAATTTCTTCAGCCTTTCTCAGCCCTTTTTTTCAAATTTTCTCAGCCTTGAAGCAAATGCATCATGTAAAATTTCATTTGTTGACTAAAAATGTCTGTAGCTGGGCAATCGTTTTATCCCCATCACTATATCTATAGAAGAAAAAAAACATTATATCCTGTACAGTAACAGGAGTGAATGCAATTCCTTTTTGCTTAGCATATAAATTCGTTTGGTAAAAATTGTTTCTATAAAACTGATAGAAAATGTCAAAAAAATTGAAATTGATGAAGGATTTTGAAGGGATGTTGTTTCATCTGAGGGTCCAAGGCAAATGCCGAATTTTTACAGAGGCCTTATTTTCCCCAAGTAACTTCAGATATACGGGGTGGTCCTGGCACACTTATGTAATCTATACTCCGTTTCATCTTAAGTTGGCAGCATTAGGAAGGGTAGGAAATGTAACAATCCGCTTGAAAAATAGTTCCAGCTTGTTTTCGAATTTTAGTGAAAGTAAATGCATAGAAAATTTTTAAAAAGTATCGTATATTATCGAAATTCTGATTTTAAGGATATACTTTAAGTTAATCACACCTTAAAAGCATTTATTCCTTAATACATGTGAACGAATACAGTTGAAAAACAACAATTTGATGAAACTTCACTTGGCTAAAAACCGGTTTTCAAGCTTACATCCTTGGCGGAGTTACCTAAGCATTCTCGCCAAACCAACGCCATTCCCTTTGCGTCTTTGCTATCGTTCATACGTAATATTTTGATATCTCGTGCTACTATCTTTGTTCTTGGGTTCTTTTTTTGACATTTTAAGCATGTCTGAGATAGAAACGTCACCAATCTCGCTGTATACACCATCGAAGCGAGGAAAATCAATCCGAAGCGGAGCTCGGAAAAACATATTGAATGTTTATTCTCGACTGTAAGTTCTCCTGGTAAAAGACGACCCGGCGTAATAGGCTGGTGAAATATGACGACTTCACAGTGCGTGCATTTGGCGAAAAATTCATGGCTTTTTTCGAAAAAATGAGATTCCTACATTAACCAAAGTTCTGAAAGAAGTAAATGATGATGCTGAAATTTGTGCTTCTATATATCTTAAGTTAACATACATAAACGGCATTTATACATGTAATGTGAATAATTATTACAAACAGATTTAATATAGTAATAACAGAAAAAAGGCGATTAATTTTTAAAAAACATAGAAATTTGTATTTTATAAACGGATGTAATAAATAAAAATTAAAGAAAAATCACCCGCTTATTTTGAAAGTGGCCTAAGTCACTTAAAAAATCAAGTTAATGAAAGCACGAATTACAATTTAACGGTATTTTTTCATTTAAAAAACATTGCTATCAATATGTTGAGAACTATTGAGATTTTGTTCGAAAAAAGTTTTGCTAGTTTATTCATCAATATTTCTAAGCATATTGAAACGTAAGCCCTTAAATATCTCCACTAAAAAAGTAGCTTATACTATTTTCCAAAAAAAAAAAAACAGCTCCTACAATTTTAATCAAAAAATTTTTCACGAGCATTTTTTCCCCACTCACCAATTATGGTGATATTTATTCGTTTAGTCACACTCTTCTCCTAGAGTAACCCTGCAGCGGCTGTGATTCGGTCATCGTACCCTTCCTAATGCTGCCAACTTGAGGTGAAACAGAGTATACTTCCTCATCAGAATCGGTATTTTCACCTGAAGATGACTTTTCAGACATAATATACTCTGCTTCATTGAGTGATAATTCATCGGTTTCAATATCAGAGTGTAAGTTGTGAAATACTTCCAGAGCTTCTGGAACTGATAATCATTTTCTTGATATTTAAAAAAATACCAGAAATTACACAAAGAAATACTTAAAATATCTTACCACCAATATTAATAAAGGCAAGAAAACGCTAGATTGATATAACTGAGAACAGCTAAAATACAAAATGTCTAAGGAGCATCTGTCTCTAAGCCCCACCCCTGAAATATTATAACGTTGGCTTATCAGTAGAACTCACCCCATGTATACATGTCAAGATTGAAGTATGGAGGGTCAGTTGACCAAATGGGCCATTGAATTTTCATAAAAGACACCCGTTGTTCACCCCTTACACCGGGAGCGTAACACATACGAACTGTCGTGGAGAATGTTTTTGAAGTAGCTACTACTTACTTTCTTCATGACTTACAGACATTTACTAGCCCAAACGATCCATAGGAAGGAAACTGTGAGTTATAGCCCTTTTGTGTTCGAACCCCCTATCCTATTGACTTAGCCAATTTGAATAAAGCATACTGGTGCCAAGGATAGCCACAGAAGCAAACTCAGTGAAAATCTGACAGCTTTCCCTTAGTTTCTAGATGCTGGAGAGAGGGCAGAAGTGCTGAACAATAGTTCACACACATCAATAGTGGAGTGCGATTGATTGGGGGGGGGGGCTGCAAATGCATGGCTTAGAAAATGAGAAGTGGCGACCGGGTGAAAATGTGACCCGCCCCTGGAGTTTACCGTCCCTTACTGGAGTTTGGTTTCGGGGTGAAACCATACATTTTAATTTCAATTTTCTACTCTTCTGTTTACTTATCAAAATGACAGAAAGTTGTAATTAATAATTTAAAAGAAGCATAGTAAGACCTCGTGCTATAATTTAAAATAACTATTTTTTAAAGCTAATAGAATTTACCAAATTTTAAGAAACGTCAATATTTTTTGGATTAGTAGGTCTAAATCATTAAATATAGCCGTAATGTTGTCATCTATTTCTAGGAAAAATAACATAATTTCTAAAAAAAAACACTCTTTATTGGGATAAGAAATTTTTTAATTTTAATTTTTTAAAAATGTTTAATGTGTGGTTTTGGTGTGAAACCAATGAGCGTTAAAGGGTTAAGATGGTTTAGTTTCCGCAGGAAAAATTATATAATTCTAGCAAAACACGTCTTTATTCTTTACCAATGGTATGATTTTCATTTCTTAATGTTAAAACACTTCACTCAATCATTAAAATCCTATTATTTTGAAAAATGTTGAAATTTGCATTTTATGTTATAATTTGGGGTACTACTATGATATTGAAGTGCGTTATGCAGTGGCGTAGCTAGATACCCAAAGACCGAAGTGCAAAAACAAAATGAGGACCCTATCTTGGTTGGGTTCTATCAAGTAAAAATATGAATATTTTAAACATACAAAGTTTCTTCAACTTTTTATCGTGCTCTAGAGAAAATAGGAAAGCAAAGCTTCATACTGCCTATGTGTATGAGTTTTCTTGTCTGAGCTTTAATGATTGCCCATGTTCGATTTGACACCACCACAGACCTCTTCAAGAACAGTTGTGAAGAGTTTAGGAACTGCCAGAACCGGAAGATGAGAAGTAATGTAATAAATAATAAAAAAATAAACAGTAATGAAACAAGATTACAAATTATAACAAATGTATTAGGAAATAAAACAATGTAGATAAAATAAAAGGTTTATTATATGAGGGTCAGACTTGCCTACTAACAACGGAAAGAATTTTTGGGGAATTCCTTACAAGTTCTAAATTTTTTTCAACTGAGTTGCCATGATTATAGTTGTGTTGAAACCTTTTATATTTAGTCTTCAATTGTATTTTGCACTATTTTCAAATATGGATATTTCTAATATCATTGGTGAATACTAGGATATTTTTTTTAAGAATATGAGGGGCTGCGCTTTTTTAAAATTATTACAGGCCAAAAGGATTATCAAATTCCCTCTGTTGGTCCATTTTGTTTTCTAAAAGTAATAACTACCCCCCCCCCTCTTAATTAAGATTTTGCTGATATGGGCCGTCAAAATGCGACTGATGTGGAAGTGACATAAAAACATTGCCCAGCAGCATAAAGGCCTTATCACATGTATATGTATTTGGAGCAATTCTCCTTAAAAGAGACTAATTTCTATCAAGTTACCATAGTAACGGCTTCGAACAACTTTTTCCCAGTGAGCTGAAAAAATTACTCTAAATGAAAATTGCTTGAAATTCCAGCCAATGGGGTTCTTCGGCTCCCTACATCATAAACAAGATGACAGCTTTGGGTTTCGTCAAACGCACCAGAAATAGAGTATAATATTTTAATGGCGTATATTTTTAATAGAATGATGCTCCATTTCTGTTTATCACCATCAACAAAAGTGCAAGCAGAATAAAAAAAAAATATTAAATATTCATTTTCCGAGGCAGAAAAATAGGTGAGTAATTTTTCAATGTGAAGATAGGGTGTGGCTGACCTCAGAATGTATCATTTTGTTTATGGCAACCCTTCACCTTTACAGCTTCTTGAAAAATTACCCAAAATGGTTGTTCCAAATATACATGAGTGATACAGCCTTAAGAAGTTTGATTGTTAGATCTTTTATTGTGGATTTTACAGTGCAAATATGCACTGCCATATTAAAAAATCTGGTTTAATTTCTTTTTTTTACAGGCAGCAAATTACAAATTCCCACAATTTTACATTTGATTAATGAATTCTTCAAACATTCCTCCTTCGATCAAATCAACTCAAATGTTTTTTTGACAGCTGGTACTACTACTTAGTTTAGAAGAATTAAATTCCTGACTCTGTATTGATGTTAATACATAAAATAACTGTTACATAAAATAACGGAGCAACAAATAAATGCTTTTAATGTGAGGGATAAATCTGGTGCTTCAAAAACAAATTTTCAACATTTGGCATCAATCTTGTCATGTTCAACCCTTAATCTTCTCTGTTCATAGTATCCAGTTTGTTTTGGAGATTGGCAAACCGCACTGAACCTTCTTCTCGCTAGGAAAAGTAATTAAAATCTCATGATATTCCATAATTCAAGACAAAAAACAAGTATATCCTTTTAAAGCCAAAATTGCTGTTTCTAAACATTTCTTTAAGATCTCCCTTAGTGCCTATTCCAATCAATTCCTATTGTAATTACTTTTTTTCTTCAATGTGACCATATGAATTCATTGCCTGCTATAGTTTTACCTTATATATATTTAGTCAAAGCATTGTCAAACCTAGCTTCAAAGTCTGAATGAACGACATTTAAATGTTGAAAGTAGGGCAAAACTTCCGGATAGATTATCTGTGAGAAATTGATAAAATTCGCAACCTTTAATATTATACATCTTTACAGTGACGCACATAAGAGGGGGGGGGGGATCCTCGGGTCTGGTCCCCTTCCAAAAAGCCCTTGATCTTTTTTTTATTATAATCCTACGTATATAGTATGTAAAATTTAATTAAGTATTTGTTATTGATAATTTATTTTATTAATTAGTGCTAACTATTCAATAATTAATTTTTTACTGTTTTTTGTACCCGAAAATCAACAAAATCAAAAGAATATGGTCGACGGCGTATTGCAGTATGTTATGAGAAGGGTTAACTTTCAACCCTGAACCTCCCCTTGAAAAATTCTTGAATGCCATTGAACTAAGCGCCACTGCTTCTTTAGCTTAATACTGGAAAGAAACACTGAAATGGGTCCTTGTTTTAATAAAACTAATGCAGTCGCCTTGTAATTGCAAATGAACTTTAAATTTAGAAAATAAATCTGTTAGATAAGTAAAATCTGGTTTCCACCTTGATCAAATTTTCTATTAAAATTAAAGTCCTGATCTGGTTTAATGAATGCCATTATCCTAGACCCCCCTCCCCCGCTTATGTGGACCCCTTGCAGGTTGTCATAGGCACCTGGGGGTCTGTATAAACCACTTAGGGTTTTGATTTTTCTTCTTTTTTTATGGCATAAGGACCAATTTAGATCATAATGCGCCAAGAGAGACAATAAGAACAGTTAAATAAGATTTGCAGGCCATAAAGCCTTAGTCGGGCATAGTCTATATACACACCTTTCTTAGAATCTATAGATTAAAATTAGATATGATGAATAAAACCCTTGATACTTATGAATTTAAACACAAGTGAGGAATTGGTGCTATTGTTTAAAATACTGGATATAGTAAAATCAACAGAGTTAAAAAGCCAATGTCTAAGATGATTTGAATGTGGACAATCACAGAGTATGTGTTTCACCGATAGGGGGACATTACATATCTCGCAATAGGGTGGTGGTTCGCCAAACAGAAGATGCCTATGCGTTAGGTGAGTGTGTCATAGGCGTAGTCTAGTCCATATCACCTGCTCACGGCGGTTGCTTGATGATGGCACAGTTGGAGCAAGAACGGGCGTGACGCTATGCAACTAATTTTCAGTTTGTTGGTCCCAGTTTGATTGCCATACACTTTGCAGTTTCTGCCTGAAGCAAGCTTTCAAGTCAGAGTGCGGAATAGGGAACCTTTCTGAAGAGCCTGTTGCTGATCGTGCAGCTGTATCATCCAGTTCATTTCCAGTTATTCCGGCATGTCCTGGGATCCAACAAAATCTGATATCTTTCTTCTTAAGATGATTAGCCAAAGCATATGGGATGTCCACAAGGATGGGATGAGACGATGAATGTAAAGAGGCAATGCTTTGACGGGCTGACAGGGAGTCTGTGTAAATAATGAACTTTTTACCGCGTGATAGTGAAATATGTTCTATAGCTATTCTTAGCGCATGAAGTTCAGCAGTGTAAATGGATGCTGAAATTGGTAGAGCACCTGTAATTACAGTGCTCAGAGAAACTACCGCCGAACCAACATGGGATTCAGACTTTGAGCCATCCGTGAAGATAGGTTCATAGTCGGAAAAAAGCTCTATGTGTTCCAAGTACAGTGTTATGTATGTACTCACAGGAGTGCATGCTTTTGAGTAGCATGACAGGCTAAAATCAACCTTAGGATAAATCACTTTCCAAGGGGGCATCTCAGAAATATTGCACAGAGCAATTCTTCCAATGTTCAGATTTAAGTCAATAATCAGGTCTCTAATTCTAAAGTGAAAAGGTTGCGAGTAAGTTAGGGATGAACGATGACTCTTAAAATTATAAAGGCTAAAATTGAATAAATAGGAGTATGCAGTATTTGTTTTCATTGATTGGATATTCATAAAATAGTTCAAACATAAATACTTTCTCCGCAAATCTAATGGGGGTTCGTAGGCTTCAGCATAGAGGGACTCAACCGGTGATGTACGGAAGGCTCCCAGACAAAGTCTTAAGTCTTGATGATGTACTGGATCCAAGATCTTCAAAAGAGATTTGCATGCAGAACGGTAGACCACAGATCCATAGTCCAGTTTTGATCTAATCAGAGCTCTGTAGAGGCGAAGCAAGGATGTTCGGTCTGCTCCCCAGCGAGTATTTGCCAATACTTTGAGGATGTTTAGGGCCTTGGCACGTCTGATTTTGAGATCTTTTAAATGACGATGGAATCAGAAAGATTGGTCAAATATAAGACCTAGAAATTTGAACTCCTTAACAACTTTAATGAGGCTTCTACCAATAAAAAGCTCAGGGTTTGGAAAAACCCACGCTTTCGACTAAATACAACACTAGCCGTTTTTTCTGTTGAAAAAACAAAACCGTTCTGTTCAGCCCATTTAGTGAAGTTGTTAATAGTGGTCTGAATTTGTCATTCTGCAACATTGAGGAATTTAGACGAGTACGATATTTGTATATCGTCCACATATAGAGAACACTGAATCCCCTGATTTATATGATGGTTATGCTATTAATTTTAATAATAAATAAAAGTACGCTTAAAACAGAACCTTGTTCTTGGATAAAAATATTTGAATAAAATGAACGCAGGCATACCTGTAAAGAACAATGGTTTAAAATTTTGGTAAAATCCTAGCACAGCACACTGCTGTATTTGGCGACAAAAGTTTTTCGCCAAATGGCGCCAAGTAAAAACCACGTTTTTCAAAATGGCGTCGGAGACGTAAACAGGAGGGGAAAACGTGGTTTTCAAAATGGCGTCAAGAGACGAAAAACATAAAAAAAAAAACGTGGTTTCCAAAACAGTCAACAAGGGAAACACAAAAACAAAAGTAAGAAACTAAATGCAAATTTCAAGCATCCATTACAAGATTATCAATCCTTCATTCATACAAAAACAATCATTACTTTCTTACCTTTTATTCAGAAAAAAATCCATCTGTCGTGTTTTTACGGAAAAAAAAACGTTGTTTCTAAAACAGCTTCAACAAGAAAAACTGAAAAAGCGTCGCTTCTAAAACGTTACAGTGGGAAAAGAAATCCAATATGAATGCCTTAAGTTGATGAATTAACTATCTCCATTTCTCTCAAAAACAAATTATTTTCATATTTCGGACATCCATACATACCGAAATATTTTCAATCGTTCACTCATTCACAAAGCAAGCATTTCTTTCTTACATCTTTCCTTCAAAAGAAAAAATATCCATTCGTCGAGCTTCAAAAAAGAAAACGTAGTATCCATAATGGCTTCAAGAAGAAAACAGAAAAACTGTTGCTTCTCAGCTGCAAAAGTGGGAAAAACATCGTCCTAATTGAATTTATCAACGCATCTTCCTTTCTCTCTAACAAATATTCTTTCAGTATTTGTTTCATTTTAAAAAAAGAAGAAAAATTCCCGCATTCCTTCACAATTTCAGTTTTCTAGAAAAACCTTACACGTCTTCAAGTTGACCATCAGAAAAAAAATGACTGCTGTCCAAAAAATCCGGTCCGAATAGGGTTACTATTCCCTAAATTTAGCAAAGTTACCATATTGTAAACTTTATCGACAAATTTTTTGGCGCCAAGCAGTGTGCCCTGCTAGGATCCACCCAAATTTTTTTGTATAAAAACTGCCAAATTCCCTCTGATGTCCATTGCATATAGATCTCTAAGTATGCCGTACCTCCAAGACATGTCATAGGCTTTTTTAATGTCAAAGAAAACAGAGATGTTATACTGTTTCTTGACAAAAGCCTCTCTGATGGAAGTCTCTAGCCGAATGAGATTGTCTGTGGTCGATCTTGATTTCCGAAATCCACTTTGAAGTGGCGAAAGGAGATTATGCGACTCAAGGTGGAACATCAACCTCACACTAACTATGCGCTCCATCAGCTTGCTTAAGCAGCTTGTGAGGGCAATTAGGGAGGTAATTATTTGCTGATGTTGGACCTTTACCAGGGTTTGGAAACGGTAAAACGTGGGCATGACACCACTGTGTGGGAAAAACTTGGGTTTCCCAGATGCGATTGAACAATAAGAGAAGGGAGAGGATAGAACTTTTGGACAGATGCCATAACATAATATAGTGTAGCCCGTCTGGACCTGCTGCTGTGTTACCCGAGCAATGCAGGGCTACGCGAAGTTCAAGGAGTGTTAGCGGGGAGTTGTAGCCTTCTTCGTTTGAAGAGGAAAAATTCAGCTTCACCCTCTCTTCTCGACGCTTTAGTGCTTGAAATGCGGGGGTATAGTTGTTGCAACTAGATGTTTTAGCTAAGGTCTCGGCAAGAGTGTTGGCAATTTCAGGGATGGTATTGATAGAGACTCCATTACTTACAAGCATGGAGACAGGGCTAGCACTGTATTTTCCACTGAGCTTATGGATTTTGTTCCAAACCTCTTTACTTGAGGTTGAACATGTGATGCTACTTACATAATTTATCCACGATTCCCTTTTACGTTGCCGGTGGATTTTCCTGGCACGTGCTCGAGCTTTATTAAAAGCAATCATGTTGTCTGGAGTAGGGTAACGTCGAAACCGATTCCAAGCCTTGTTTTGATCCTTTTTTGCCATTTGGCATTCTTCGTTCCACCAAGGTTTCGGGAAACGGGGGAGTCTAGAGGATGGTTGTGAAATTGCATTATTAGCTGCAGATAGGATACAAGATGTTACTAAAGATACCGCTTCATCTATTGAGCCAGAGCTTACCATGTCTTCTGTTATATCTGCTTGGGTCCTGAAAGTTTCCCAGTCGGCCTGATCGAACTTCCACCGCGGTTGGCGAAGAGTCGCACACGCAATTGGTGTAGCGTAAGATATTACCGCTGGGAAGTGATCGCTACCTAAGGGGTTTCCAAGAACACTCCATGTCAGATATAATAGCAATGATGGAGAGCATATGGACAAATCAATGGCGCTAAATGATTGGGTTGGAGAATGAAAATAGGTGTTAGAGCCGTCGTTCAACAAGGTGAGGTCAAGTTCTGTAAGAAGCTTTTCGACGACTTTTCCTCTAGAATTCACATCTTGGCAGCCCCATAGCAAATGATGAGCATTGAAGTCACCCAAAAGGATGAATGGTGATAGGCGTTGATCTATAAGCTCTTGGAGTTCTCTAAAATACAAGGATGCGTTGGGTGGTAGGTATACATTACAGATTGTAACTGTAGAAAAAATAGAAACCAGCACTGCAACAGCTTGAAGCGACGTGCGAATTAGGATGGGGGAGAAGGGTGTCGTGTGGTTGATGAGTAGAGCCAAGCCACCACAAGCTCTTTCACCCGTATTGCAGTCCTTCCGAAGAATGGAATATCCTCGTATGTTGGATGTGCATGATGGTTTTAAAAGCGTCTCTTGCAGAGCCACGCACACAGGTAAATTTTCCAGAGACCACGACAATTCCACTGAATTATTTTACAAATACTTCAGCTACGGAGAGCCTTTAGGCTTTTCGGAGTTGTACTTTATTGGTAAATAGCTTTGTCTTGATTTCCCTTTTTTACCGAGAAGCATAACGTTTTCTACTTCTTTGGTGGTTTGAATTCCACCAGATTCTATTCGAGTTGATGGCTTCAGTATTTTGGCAGCTTCCTGGACATTGTCAGTAGCTGGCCGTTTGGTAGAACTTGTCTATTTCCATCAAAACTTCAGTATCAGAAGGTACTGAGAGGTGCAATGTTTCAGGAGACCGTTTGTCTAGGTTTAAGGACTTTAGGTCCGTGAAAGATGTTTCAGGGGGAGATAGAGTTGTTCCTTGTTCAATTAAGTTATTTATAATGGGTTTTTGAGCTATTGGGGAATCTTTATGAGATTCAGAAGTTAAATTGTCAATGTTTGTTGGCGTTTCTATGTTGCTAATTTCTGTTTGAGTTCCTATGACTGTTTGAGTTGCAGTATCTTTTTTTGATTTTGTGTTGGTAATTACTGCATTAGCATAAGAACTGGAAGTTCGAGGTGGTAAGATATTGACCACCCGTTTCTTTGATTCAGAATACGAAAGGTTTTCAAGTACTTTAATTCTTTGTATTTCTTTTTCTTGCTGCCATTTTGTACAGATTTTGGAATAAGCAGCGTGTTCGCCCTTGCAGTTTGCACACTTTCTCCGTTCTGTCGTACATGCTTCGCTGGCGTGCTCCATACTACTGCATTTATTGCAGGTAGCAACGTCGCGACAAGAAGCTGTTCCATGACCGTAACTTTGACAGCGAAAACATCTGAGAGGGTTAGGGATGTAAGGTCTTATTTTAATGTTTAAGCAACCAATTAGTATGTTTTCTGGTAATGTATGTTTAGAAAATGTGAGTATAAATAATGGAGAAGTTACAGTTTTACCGTCTTTAATGGAAGTTCTTCTTCAATTTCAGAATTGGGTAAAGGTATCAGATCTGGGCAGTAAATCACTCCTTTGGATGAATTGAGAGTTTTGTGAGGACTAGCAGTAATAGAAATGTTTGAAAGATTTGTGCACTGTAGGAGATTATTTGATTGTGCTTGTGTTGCTGTTTCTATCAGTAAATCACCGGATGGTAATTTTTTTATAGATTTCACAGAACCAGCTGAACTTTGTACAGCTTTAGAGATAAGAAAAGGTGAAGCATTGGAAAGTTTCCTGTTATCAGTTGCATGAAGAACAATAAATTTGGCAAAAGATTTAGAGCAAGTTTGAGAGTTGGTGGGCTGACCACCATGTGTTGGGTATGTTGGGTTGGGGATTTTAAAGAATCCGTTTTTATCTTTTTCCTTATTTTTCTGTATTTTAATTTTGTTTTTGAGAAAGGAGGAGGAGAATCCCTTTTGATTTTCAGAGAACCAGTTTGGCGGGGCTAGCCCCAGATTCAGCAACCAGCAGTGGCCTCGGGAGAGCCCCCCGCTCTGCAATACAGGACCCCATCCAGGCACCACCTGGAGCTACAAGGCAGGCGAGATTATACACCAGCTGATAGAGCAGCCAGGACATGCTGGTTAGGCTGCCCCTGGCTCCTGTACTATCTGGCGGCCTGAGACGCAAAACTCAGCTTTTCTCCGGTACCCTCTACATGGCTGCTTCCTCCAAGATCCCACCTCACCAGTCCAAAGGTCCTCAGAAGTTTAAAACCCCGCTCCAAGTGCCAGTTTTCCCAGGGAGTAGTCTGTTGTGTTGTCATACCAGTTGTGAAAAAACCATCAGACACAACTTCATTCCACTCAGTCCTGGTCTGCCACAGGACTTCGTCGCAAGTAAAATTAAAGATAATATGTAAGGAAAAAATCAATAATAAAGCAAGACCCACTAAGGGGATAAACCATAAAATGAAATTCCTGGATATGTGTTCTTAGGAAATAAAAATCAGTGTTTTCTTTTTTACTATGGTGGAAAAGGAAGTGGGGGAAATAAAGGTGAAAGTAAAGATCGCTCGGGAGAGGCGGGTGCGCGAAACCAGTAATCACAAGCCCTTGCCAAAAGATCACTAGGGCACCTCGGGATTGTGACACCCGTACTCACCTAAAGAAGGTGAGCCCCCTGAGGGGAAACCACTTAGGGAATCACTGGACTAGACAATTTGAAAGATATATCATCTCTTATATGTTTAGGAAAATTTGTTTCACATTCAAATAGGATCCTTTCCTCAAATTCCTTGAAATAGTATGTAAAATTGTTTAGGCTGATTGGCATATCATTTCAAGAGGGAGAGTCAAGGAATATTGAACTCATAACCTTCCATAACATTCCTCTATCAATAATTATTTTTTCTAATGGTAATTTTTTTTATTGAAATTTTATTTTTATTAAAAAATTTTATATTTTGAAACAATGCATTTTCAATATTTTACTTCTTTCACTGTCATTTCTAAATTCCTCATTCTATTTTTTTTAAATCCTGGTATTTATCTTTTTACGTGCTGTTCTCCACAAAAAGGGAGGTAAATTTTTAATTATTTCATTCTTTAAATTTCAGGCTGTTTCCGTATCTCAAAAACTATTGTTAAGAAAAAGCAAATCTTTAAAATTATTTTCCTGACAATTTGTTACAGCTAGGTCGCACTCTTGGATTCCATATCATTTGACAACAAGCCCTGCTTGGAACAAAGCACTTTCATTTAAAATTAGTTCCTAATTTTGTTTGGAATTTATTATCTGCACATAATTATTGAAATATTTTTTGGCAATTGCCGCCAACTGAACCAAGGGGCATCTTGTTCTACAATTAAATCAAATTTTTATACAATTAGAAATTTATCTTATTTAAACCAAAAAATATAATTTACATTAAATAAAATGGCACTTTTGCATATTAGCATCACTGCAGCCCCACACAAATTGCATCATGCTATCAAAACAACGAAGATTCTTTCCTATTTCATTTGAAGAAAAACTATTCTCATGGTGCAATTTTGGTTGTGGTGATGCTAATATGCAAGTACCGATAAAAATATTTTAAAATTTAATACAAGTAAAACAATACAGGAAATAAAGTTATTTATGTTTATTGCTTCTTAACTTACGATGAGAAAAAAAAGTTTTACACCACATAGAAATGTACTTTTTCCATTGGCGGGTACCAAAATATTTGACCCTATGACTTTTTTATAACACTTTTTAGTTTTTCAGGTTTTGGACAGCGGTCATTTTTTTCAGACAATCATCATGAAAGGTTGTGTATAATTTTTCTGGAAGGCTGAAAATGAAGGTATGAGTGGATTTTTTTTTTTAATGAAACAATTGCTGAAAGAACATTTATTAAAAGAAAGGGAGATGTGTTGATAAATTCAATTTGGACGATGTTTTTTCTCACTATTGCATCTTGGAAGCAACAGTTTTTATGTTTTCTTCTTGAAGCCAATTTGGAAATCGCATCTTCTTTTTTGAAGCTCGATGAATGGATATTTTTTCTTTTGAATGCAAGAAAAAGAAATGATTGCTTTTGTGAATGAATGAATTATTGAAAAAATTTTCCTATGGATGTCCGAAATATGAAAATAATTTGTGTTTGAGAGAAATGGAGATCGTTCATCAGCATAAAGCATTCATATAGGACTCCCCCCCCCCCACCTGCGCTTTAAAAGCAATGATTTTTCAGTTTTCCTTGTAGAAGCTGTTTTAGAAACCATGTTTTCTTCATAAAATTCCGACAAATGGATTTTATTCGGAATAAAAAGTTAAGAAAGTAATGATTGTTTTTTTTGTATGAATTAAGGATTAATAGAATCTTGGCATAAATTTCCGAAATTTGGAAAAAATTTACATTTAACTTCTTACTTTTGATTTAATGTTTCCTACGTTGTCCATTTCAAAAACCACATTTTTATTGTCTCATGAAGTCACTTTGGAAGCCACGTTTTCCCCTCCTGTTTTCATCTCTGATGCCATTTTGAAAAACACAGTTTTTCCCTTGGCGCCATTTGGCGAAAAATTATCTCCAAATACAGAGTGGGATGTGCTAGAATTTTACCAGATATTTTTAATGAAGGTGCCGATTATTAAATTAGAATATAATTGTATGCCAAGTAAAACATTTTATATCCACAAATAGAAGAAAAAAAAAAGAGACTCATATTTGCAATACAGGAGTATTATACAATATTCTAAATATTTAAATTCCATTGAAAATATTTTAGAATTTCATAAATTGTATCACGCGGATAAAGTAAAATTTATTCATCAAATAATGCTAACCATTTTTCATACTTTTTCCTATCATAAATGTAGGAAATATTCACACACAAAACTTTACCAACACACAATTATAGCTTTTACATAATGAAAATATATTATGCAATCGACAAATCCTGTCACACATTTTAAATCAGAAATTAAAGGTTAAATTGTTGAAAATTTTAACATTTAAAGATGGCTAAGGGCAAAAATTGATTTGTAGGCATCATTATCTTGATGCCAAATTTTTAAATTTATGCTAAATGTGGGAAAATATTATTTTTAACGCAAATGGATATTTTTCAGGTGTACCAAATTTCTGACTAAACATTTGTAGCCAAATTAGCAACAGGTAACAAAAATCGCCAAATGGATATCGTTTTAGGATAAAATGTGAATTCTTTTAAGGAAATAGTTTAAAATGAAATTTTACTGAACGTACATAGTTTGACTGCAGTTAAAATTGAAAGGAAAAACTGTGGAAATCATTAATCAACAAAAGAGCATATGGATTCAAATTACCCACAACAAAAAGCCGGTAAAACAAAACTAAAATAAAACTTATGCCATAAAGGGAAAAAAATTATGAGAACTTAAAAAAATACGTAGTTCAAAAACATAAATAAAAATCTACATATTACCGATCGTATTGAAAGAATACTTCAGACAATAAAATAAACGAACATTCTTATTAGGGTCCACATGCATTACAATAACAATAAAAAAACCTACCACTTCTAAATTTTCAAAACCAGTCAAAACAAGATTCTTTAACAATTCACATCCAATGCCTCCAGCACCGACAACCAAGATTTTACTCGATTTTATTTTCTCATTCAATAAAGGATCAAGCATACCTTCGATGTGAACCGCCATTTCTAACTTAAATAGATGCCGAATCTAAACGAAATTTTGACCGTTGCCAAAATTTGAGAGAGAAAAGCGAAATTTGATGTAAGTTATAAAGCTGACTATTTACTATAAATAAATATAAAGGACAGTTCACACTATTCCATGAAAAGTTTTGCTTCATAATCATAATATATTTATAAGACTCTAAAATATTTACAATGGGATTTAAAAATTAAGATTGATATATGTTGAAATTATTTAAATACAATAAAAGCACTGATACTTCTGCTTTAGCCAAACATCAACATTAAAGGTCTTTAATTTGACCCTTGATTGTGTGTAAACTGGCCTTTTCTTGTTCCAATTCCTCAATAATCGACCTTTTTTGATGCAATAAAAATAGGAAATTAATACCATAACACTATGGCCGATAAAGTTTATAAGTACAACTATCCTTCCTCACATACTGGAGGAGTTCAGCCTATGAATATACGGGGAATTTTTGAAGATGAACGTATACGATTATCTGAAGAATTCACTGATGAAGAAAGGGCTTGGAGAAAACAATGGCTGAAGGATCAAGTATTATCTCCTAATGAACCAAGACCAGCATCTGAAGAATGGATTAGAGAAGTTCGTAATCCTATTAGGCGATTCGTGTCTAAACCTTTTCAACTTCTTGAATCCGGCATAACTCCAGTGTTTGGGAAAACTTTTGCAACTTATTTCAGATATGTTCTGCCTAAATCCTTAGCTGTGTTGGGCGCAATCTATTTTACTTGGTATCATCTCAAATATCATCAAAATGATTGGACCCGTGCACATGGTGCTACAGTCACAATACCCAAACCCCGGGCATTCCCAGGTGATTCAAACTTCCCTGCCAAGAGGGAAAAAACTGAACCAAATGATTTTTGTGACCGTGGCTTCAAAGCTAGAAAAGTATTTTTGGATTAAATATGTAATAGATTTTGTTAATTGTAGGATTAAACCGTGCATTTCTACCTTATGGCATAAGAATTTGTTGAAATGTACCTAATATCAAATTAGTTTAACTATTAATAAAATGTATTCAAATTTCACTTGTTTTTTAGGTTTATTGAAATTTGATATTTCTCCAATAATTAATTTTTTTCCCCGTTTTCTTTCGAGTCATATAAATTACATATCTGTTTCAATATTTGTTTCTTCTAATTTCAAGAAAATTGTAGACAAAAGAATGAGAAAAAAAAGCTACTTATTGCATTTTTTTCTGTGAAAGACTAATTTTCTATAACCAATTTGGCTCAAGTGTAGTTTGGGGGGTGGGGGCTTTTCGATTTGGCGATTTTTATACAGATATTATGGTGAGATAACGAATTCAATCTGGCTTTCGGACACCTATCGCTAAGTGAAGTAGCTTGGCGATCGATTTCGGTCACCAAAAAAAAATTGACATCACCAAGGCCTATACTACACTTTAACCAAAATTTAGTTTGAAATGAAGGTTCTGTAACAGTTTTCTAAAATTTCTTTTGGATGTTGGTACTTTTCTCATTAATGACATATTTCAAATTGCCAACATCTCACTGGTGCATTTGAGTTTATTCTTTTTAAGTGGTTTTTAAATTTAAATTATTTGTACAGGTTCGAGTGATTGTGAGGTAACAAATTATATATATACCTGGAAAGAATCCAACTAAGCAGTGTAAATACCAATGAGATATGTCAAAAAAATGGGCCAAGGGCTTCAGTGAGAAAAACCCTCTACGTAAAATTTAACTTCTTAAGAGTGTTGTGCAAGGGGTCTTTATTGTTGATACATATTGGGATATTTCATAAATTAAATTGGTAAAGCTTAGTGGTATTTTTTTAAGTATTTAGATCAATCCAAAGAGCATGTGAAAAAACATCATACAAAAATTCTTTCTAAACCCATACTAATTATTGTACATGATTATTTGATAGAAGAAAAAATTGATTTTGAATCATGTTTTTAAATTTATTTATACTCATAATATATTAAAGATACATTGTACAATTTGTGTTATAAGTTTGTTATTTTCTTAGCCAATAACATTTATTTTGATACCAGATTTATTAACTGATAAATTAAATCTAAAATTTTTTTATTTGATTGCTGGAATCACTTTTTAAAATTCCATTTTATATATAACCATAATCAGTGTGATTAGAGAGCATTTTTTATATATTATAAGGACTGCATGTAGAAAAACAACCTTGAGGCTTCTGTCTACTGAAACAAACAAAATGACTAAAATTTCTTCTAAAGAGGAAGAATGAACTTACAAAAAATGGACAAATTATACAAATAATACTGATCATATTGTGCAGGAGTAAATAATTTCCTTACTTAAGTTATATGTATTAACTGCTCAAGTTTCTTAAAAAATTTCTTTCATTTCAAAGTGAACATTTCTTGCATATTTTTTTACCTTTCTATTTTGTTTTAATTTTATGTCTATTTTCTACCGATTGCATATTGATAGATTTCATGGAAGTTTTAAATGGAAAATTGACGCAATCTAGACATTAGAACCAGGGGTAAAATCCCAAGTGTGCCCACACCCTTGGTGACAAACCGAAAAAAACGCCAAGCCAGAATGAGATGGCGCCAAGCAAAAGCTTATCTTTTCCAAGTGGAGTCTATGAATTCTTTCTTATACTTCTGCAAACATCATGCACTTTCATGCCTTTTTTTTTACATCTCCATTCAAATCCATTTAAAACAACACTCTTTCGTTTGCATGTAATTCCATTCAATTATTTACATTTAGGACATTCATAATTCGAAGCAATCAATCCTTCCTTCATGCAACATTCAATCAATTCTTTCTTACTTTTCGCATTCAACAGAGTAAAAAATTCTAAGGTATACTCACTCACACATGCAGCCATACTTCCAGCCCGGTGTCCAACCACAAAATGACGAAATTCCAAATGCGTGCCGATAAAATGGCAAAATACGAAAATTCCATAAATAGTTAGGTTTACCATATCTAGTGTATCAAAGTAGGGTTACCAAGAGGGCATGAATATTTTGGTTGGCAATAATTGCATAATGCGATTAGGGTGTGTTCTCTTCTAGGATCCAACTGAACCAAGCAGCCATGGGAGTAATTCTGTTTCTCTTCCAACCTACTATTTCTCATTACTCATTTATTTTCATACATAACTAGAACTAATATAATTTAACTCCTGTCTTCTTATATGATAGGTTATGAGATAGAGGCTCAATATTTTTTACAAAGTTTAACTTTGCAGGATGATCGTGTGAACCTCTTCCTTTACACTCATAGGGTAGCATTCTCCTTCTGCATTTAAGGCCACAGTAGCCTAGTGGTCACAGACTCGTGGCCGGTGTGTCTTGAGTTCAAGCCTTGTGCTGCTTAAGACCCGCTATGAAGAGGGGCTGATGCACGTTAAATCTGACAGGGCTCAAACGTTTTCCTATGGCTCTGAACCTTCTGGTATGGAAATTAGGAGAGGGGGTACCAGCTCAGGTGTTTTTCTTTGTTACTTGACCGTGGTTCAAAATTACAAGGTCTGTTGCCAAATGCCCTCCTGTAGCTGAATAGGGTAACGTTAATATTCACTTATTCATTCTCCTTCTGCATTTTTTGGCATATGAAAACCACTCGTGATAAATTATATTAAGAAACTGTTTTTTATTGCTGCTCCAATATACTGTTGTCCTTCCTGTTTTATGACTTTTACTCTTTTCATTTTTGCCATTCTGAAAGCATCCTATTTTACTTTCATTTTTTTTCTCTCGGCCTTTTTATTTATGTATCTTTAAGGAAACAGGTGTGGAAGATATTCCAAATTTTGTACAGGGATTAATTATACATAAAAAAATGTTCATATCATAACTATCCACTTAAAAAAAGCATATAGTGCCAACTAATACAATAATAAAGGATAAATAAAAATTTAAATTTCATTTTTAAGCTTTATATAAATCTTTGAAAATTTTAAGCTTCTTTATTTTACTTATATGCTAGAAATTTTTCTTTTTATTCATTATTCTCCATTAAAGTTGCTCTCTCCTGCTATTTTAGAAAAAGAAGCAAGGCTCTGTGTTCCATTTATGCAGTTATTCTAAAAACTGGTTATTATAGTATGGTTTAAAACTTTCTCAGCCATATAATGGTGTTAATGGAATTGGACATCATTTTCAAAACTGGATTTTGACAACAGCGTAATTAAATGAGCACATGGGTCAGTTTTATTAAGATTTAATTTTGACAACATAGAAGAAATTTGCAAATTCCTTGTTGAGTAAATTGCAAATGTAGTTATTTTACATATGTTTATTTAGACAAAGGAATAAAATCTTACAGCAAAAAATGACATAGTTTTTGAAACTATGGATTTTTAAAAATTAAATATCTCAGTAGGAAAGAAAAAAACTCTTCTTTTTTAAACATTTAGTCTGTGAATCCCATGCTATTTTTTTTTACGAGAAAACTAATAACTGAAAAGAATTACAATTTCAAATTGTTCTATCTGAAATTATTTAAACTTTTGTTCTTTGACTTGAATTGATAAAAATATTAATATTTTTGTACAATGATTGTTCAACCCTGAACATTCATTGTAGCCAAATGGTCATGGCCTTCCAGCTCAATATGAATATTGTTTTTTTTTAATCCTGATACCTCTAAAGATTGTCCTGTAGAATTGTTGATTTATATTAAATCTGTTGTGAGGCTCGAATTCCTCATGTTAATATGTGTGTAAGTAAGGAGAATGGAATACCTGCTCAGATGTAGTCTTCGTTGGTCATAATGGTTCAAAATTATGAGATCAGTTACCAATAACCCTCATTTTGTTCCAGAGTATGACATTTAATTATCATTCCCTCCAAGTATTTTAAATTTGCTTAAACACTCTAAAAGCCAATCATTGGAAATTTTTTAAAATATTTTTAAAGCCAATAATGTTTAATTTTTAATATCTATTTTAAAAATTTAATGGTAAAAATTCTTTTTTCCATACTTTATGAAACAGCAGTATTATTCTCACACTTAATCATTCTCATTTGTCAAAGTTTAATTTGTAATTTTTCTATTATCGAAATAAAGTAATTTCACTTTGGCTAAATTTTTTATATAAAAAGGGGTTCACAGGCACAATTAAGTTTGTGAACTACTGACCTATACTATGTTAAATTAAGAAAAACATCTGTCCCAAAGTAGTTTAAAACTTTAAATCGATGCATTATATTTGCTTAAAATAAAGGTGAAGAAATTGAAAAAAAGTTAAAATTTAATTGGATACCTTCAGAAAAAAATTACAAATATTCTAGATTTTTTTTTTTTTTTAAAGAAAAAGTTATTTAATTGGAAGAAAATATGCGATATCAACTACCATGCCTCTCTCTATCCTTAGTAAGATGCATGTAAAAATAAAATAACGGAAAATAAAAAATATTAACAGGAATTTCCTTTCCCCCTTACATTAGTTGCGGATACTCTTTTTCCCTTTTCAAATGTTTAAAGAGCATTAGTCTTAAAAGTATGCCATGTTTAAATACATTTTCGGCAATAAATGAAAATATTAATTACTGGAAAAAGAAAATCTGAACCACACTAAAAAATATGAAATTTTTCATTCTAATGTAAATCTAGATTAAGATATTTTTGCACCTCTCACACACCAAAAGGTGCATTGCTCATTTCTTACGGGTGCATAACAAAACGGGAGCTGTTGCTATGACAACCTGAGGATGAAAATCCCCAGGATTCATTGATTTTTAGCCGCCCACGTGTCTATTCTGGGAACTCGGAATTGCAAAACAATTCTGAGAAAGGATTTCGGTAAAATTTCACGAACGAACTAGAATAGAAAGTTCACACATACTTCCTAACAAAGTCCGAATGTAGGATCGATTCAAATTTTTATATAAATATAAATGTTCCGTAAAATGTCTTGAAAAACATCAAAAACTGATCGGAAATGTTTTAACATTCCTTAATTTATCATTAAAGAATTTAGGAATTAATTGTAGCAGTTCTAGATTAAATTATAGATTTTCCACTGCGTAGAAACAAATCAAGGTTTTCACGGAATAGTTTTTGAAATACGAAAAATCGATCAATATGATTATAGATTTGATTTTGACGTTCACGCAAATAAAACAATACACTTTGAAAACTCTAACAATAGCAGAAAAAACGTGAAAATTTTCTTAAAAATTTATAAGTAGTTTTTAAAAAAATAATAAATTTAAGAAAAACAATTTTTTTTTTAAATATAAAGTTGGTTCAAAATGGCAAAATCTTTAAAGAGATTCTAAGCTTTTTGGGTTATGAAACCGGAAAAATATTTGTACGAAAATTAGTAATATCTGTAAAAGATGATATATATCTACAAAATATAGATTTTAATTATTAATAATAACTATGTAAATAGTTTTATAACATGAAAAACATTGGATTAAAGAGAAAAAGATTTTTGGTGTATTTATTACATACTAATCAATAAGTTTGTGCAGAAATTTTTTTATATTCAACCAGCATTTAATTTCAAACCTTTAATCCCCAATTACTTAAATTTAATGAATTAGTACCATAAATCACTATAATACGAACTCCTTTTTGCCCCTGAAAAACCTCTAAAATAATTTAAGAAAGGGGATATAATCAATATTAGAGATAAATTTCTTTAATAGTGGTTTACAAGAATATAATGAAATGTAATAATATGTAAGCAAAAAAATAGTTTAAGGGGGTACATGTACAGGTTTTCTGAGGGGCTGTTTGGCCCTTGATATTCATAATTGAACTAAAGTGAAAAATATCCTGTTTCTTTTATCGTATATTCTCTTTTCTTTATTTTATTGAGATCGAAAATATATTTATCACATTGTTCTAGATCTTTGTCTCATAATTTCCTCTTAAATTATTTTCATTCCGAATTAAAGTTTTTCAAACAAAACAACAACAACAAAAAAGAAATTTAATATGAAATTGAATTTTTAATGATTGATTCATAATTCATTTATGTTGCATTTGCAAGTATCTACTTTTGTGGCGGGTGATTGAATGAAAATAAACGTCGCACTGTTCAGCTACACGAGGGCTTTGGGCGATGGACCTCGTAATTTTAAACCATGATCAAGTGACGAGGACGACACCTGAGCTGGGACCCCCCTCCTAACTATCACACCACGCCGACGGGAGGTCGTTTGAGCTCTCGACAGATTTAACTGGCATCGCTCCCCTACAATGGTACTGGGCTTGAACTCATGACACGCCAGCAATGATCCGATACCTTAACCACTTGGCTACCGTAGCCTACTTTTGCTTCGGACTACAGTACCTAAGTTGGCACTCGAAATTCCAAACTTCCACACCATGCCAACGTATGGATTTTTTTTTCGAATTGGTATATTTCTAACGTGACCATTTATTCTTTGACTCAAAACGGGACATTGTTTTGTTTAGGTCAATTAACAAGTGTACAATGAAAAAAAAAACACTTTTTTAAAATTATTTATTCAGAAAAAGTTAGTTAGCTTAAAAGTTACGAATTAAAAAAAAATATACCCAAAATGTTTAGTTATATTTATATTTATCAGAGGAACAAATTTTCTTTAATACAGCTGGTGAAGATTTTAAGTAGGAATGAAACTCTTGGAACATTTTTTTATATTCACCTTAATTATCAACATCACCTTTAGAACTGAAATTAGTAATTGGGTTTTCTCAGATGTTTACAATTTGTTCATCATAGAAAATACTCTTTCTACTGGAGCATTTGTAGCAGGCAAACATAAAATATATTCAAATAAAATAGAAGTTTTCATGCTGCAGATTGTTGGCGTGAAAGTGTTTGAATACTTCCACCCAACGAGTTTCCGCGGAAACATTTAGGTCATTTTTATTCGGTTACTTTTTGCGATGCAATGTAGTTAGAAATTAATGAAAATTCGTCAAAAACTTCTGTATCTTCATTACCGTCAATATACTCCTTTTCAATTAATACCTCCAGATATTTTTGAGCGTCATCCCAGGTGGGGATCTTTTTTAAATCTGCCCAATAAAATATCTCCATTACTTTGGTAAGAAAGCAAGTTCACTGCTTCAGATATTTACGACTTAATTTATAAAATTCTGTAGCTTTCCTTTTCACAAACTCTTCATCTATATAAGTACCATTATCTTTTGATTTCATCATTAATTGACGGACCGTAAATGGAAGAGACTGATTGGTCTGTTTCTGAGTCAAATTGTCTTTTAGTTGACTGATTTCTTTTACAGCTTCAACTGCCGATACAGTCTGACCTCCAAGTTTCAATACAGCTTTCCGAACAGCTTCACGCGGTTTTCAAAAACGGGACAATTTTGCAAGTTCAGTTCGGGGACACCGAGACTCTTAATTATGAAAAGGGACAGTCCCGTTCAAAACGGGACGTCTGGTCACGTTATATATATCTATATAATTTCCATCAGTTCCATTACACATTAGAAGTTTTATTGAATTAAGTCTTAAACATTTGATTTAGCTGAAACGATATCATTTTTACTACTTTGCTACCGCATGCATTCTAACTATTAAATAAAATAAAAAATTCCATTACCACAATATATACTATTCATATAAAGATGTTCATGTAAGTACTAAAAAAAATTTGCGTAAGAGCATCAATTTTTCTTCCTTCCAGATAGTTCAAGTGAAATGATATTTCCTTCTGTTTCCCACAAAAACTATATTTTACAGCAGTTTTCGTAATTTTAATTGAATTTTTGTAATAAAAAATTTGCAAGGATATTAAGCAAAGCCATTAAAAAGTATAATGCTTAAAGAAATACTGAAAAAGTATGAAAGTAAATATTCTTGGTGTAGTTATGAAATTCATATACAGTCGACTCTCGATAATTCAAATCTTTGATAATACGAACCTCTCAATAATTCGAAGTATATGCTCAGTCCCTTGAAAAATTCTTGATATTTCGAACTAAAACAATACGTTTTGGTACACACATTATTTCAAAGTAAAATCTGTGGCTGGCTAGACTACAACATGCTATAATTCAAAGTTATTTTATAAAACTCTCGACAATTCGAACACTCACTACCATGTACAGTCCTATAATAAACAGGTTGGAGTTTACAAGTTTTGCATTGTGTTATCACTGTGTGTCTCCCCTGTAACGTATCCCCTTTGATGACCATCGGTCTGCTACCCTTCTTAGTGTTTTTAGGTTCCTCAGGCGAAAAGACACTTTTCTTGTTTTCATTCCTTTAAGTGAACAATAGACCGACCGCACCTGTCCATATCTTTCGTTTAGCAAGTGGACTTGCTACGCATGTGTTCAGAAAGGTTAGTCTGCTATTGTAAAGAAGAGATGCCTAGGATTGTGTATGAATGTATTCTTTTAATACAGGAATTTTAACTTCTGTACGTTTACTGTATAATATGCACTTTTTAGAAATACCTTAAAATAATTTTATACATATGTACACATTTTGTTTTATTACATAGTTTCAAATTTAAATGTAAAATTTAAAAAAATTCTCTTTGTGTATTTTGGGAATTTTTCCTACCCTCATGATATTCGAAGTTTTTCATTGGTCCCTCCAACTTCGAATTATCGAGAATCGGCTTTCAATTAAAACTTTTCAATAATAATTTGAAATTTTTGAACCTGATCATTTGTTGAAAGAAAATGTATTCCTTTTTATAATACTCAATTATTTAATGTTTTAAAATCTGTCCTTTAAATTTTTCAATTTTTCTTTGCGTTCCAGAAAATAATATTTTATGACAGGTTTTTGTAATATACTAACTAGGTGTAAGAATCTTTATTCTGAGGAATAATCCTACTTACCATAAAATCCGGCATATACGCGCGCCCTTAATTTTCCCCCACGACTCACAGTTTGAGAAACGTGGCATTTATAGCATTAATTCACGCAGTTTCAAACCTTTGTATTATATTTAGTAACAAGAGAATGGTTTTTTATTTATTTATTTATTTATTTACACAAATGTGGAAATTTAGGTCCTTTGAGTCAGGTCCTACAGTCACATTTCACATCCTGCATTAATTTGTTTTTAATTTTGTTTTTGTTGCCACATACGTCGAGAGAAATGCGTTAACATAATACTTATGCATTAATAACATAAATACGGTGCTCAAAACAGCATTTAAATGTTTTTAACTGTGTGTGAAACATCTATGTATTCTGTAAATTTCGCAGCTGTTCCTGTTGAAATGTAAGTTTTAACGTTGAATCAGTTGATATGTCAATAAGTTATTCCCTCCCCTTCATTGGCAAGCCTTCTGATTTACACATTCTAGCTTAGATTTCTCCTCTGAGAAATATTATTTTACAGGTGTTAGGTGTGCAAAACTAGCGAGTATAAAATAATTTTGCAGAACCCTGGATCACACACGCATAAGCAACACAATGCTTATAATCTAGGTAGTACATATAAAGAGAGAGAAAAAAATGTTTTAACGTTTTTTTTTATTATATTATAATAAAAACTGCAGGAAATTACTGAAAAATAAATTAAAAGTAAAAAAACTTTTTTAAAAACAAGCTTTTATTTAAATGAGCTAAAAAGAATAAAATAAACTTTTCTTTTAAAACTTTTTTTACTATCAGCTTATAACGTCATTACACAATTTATATAATATAAAAGTTCGTCGCGAGATTAAAGTACTCGTATTTACTTAGTTTGAAAATTTTAACAATTAAAATCAATCAGATCAATTTACTTGCTTATCTACACAGATAAATCTCGCGACAAGCTTTTATATCATATAAATTGTGCAATGACGCTATAAGCTGATAGTAAAAAAAGTTTTAAAAGAAAAGTTTATTTTATTCTTTTTAGCTCATTTAAATAAAAGCTTGTTTTTAAAAAAGTTTTTTTACTTTTAATTTATTTTTTACTTTTTAGATATCGCTGGATAGGTTTCTCAGTCTGTTCATCTCATTCAACGCATCATTGTTGCTAGGTCGTTTGCCGGTTTATTTCGAACAGTCTAGAAAAATGAATTCTCGCAAAACGGGTACTAGACGAAACACGCAAAAAAAAAAAAAAAAAAAAAAAATTTAAATCCGTAATTTTTAAGCAATTTTTTCAATTTTCGTACAGATCTTGAATAATATTGTTATACACAAGAAAAAAAGCTTCGTGAGATTATCTTCAAAAATGACGAAGCTATTAAATGTTTAATTAAAATTTTGAGTATTTTTTAAACAATCGTAAGAAAAAAGTTTTCGATTTTTTTTTAAATGACTGATTCTGAATGAGAAAAGCATGAGCTGTTTTAAAACGGAATGTCGATTCATTTAAACGAAACGAATTTCATGCGTAATAATTTAGACATCATTTTCATAAAAACGCATAGATTTTGACTCATTTAAAAAAAAATCGTAAGGAATTCAAATATTATTATTTTGTAAGAAACATTGTACCGTATCGTGGTGAAATAAATGATCTTTCCGATTCTGTAATTATTTTTTATCTCAGTTTCATAGATGCAAATGTTTCTTTTATAGATACTTCTGCATGTTTGATTATTCCATTAAAAATATGTAACTATAAAAAAAGTATGGGATAGAAAACCTGGACATTTGTTTACATTCACTGTATAAAGAAAGATTCAAAATGGAAATAATACTATCTGATAAAAACATTTCAGCATTTTCTTATATTCTTAAAGTTTTTTCATTAAATTGCTTTTATAAAAATAAAGAACACTATCAGTTATATATGCTCCATCAGAAAGTAATCTTTCCGCTGTGCTCCATCCCTCAAACCGGGAAAATAGAAAAGTGTCGTTTTAAAAAGTATTTTGTGTATAAAATAAGACAAAATAAATAAATAAAAATAAATAAATAAAAAATAAAACAATTTTTAAAATTACAAAATTTTACAAATTTTTTTAAAGAAGTTTTACAATGCTCCATCTCAGTTTAACTTGGTGCCAACCTACTTGAAAAATAGTTCTACTTTTTTTTTTGTTTATAATTTAAATCCAAGAAAATCGGTAGAAATTTGTAAAAAATGTCATACGTTGTAGAAATTAGGATTTTAATAATACATTTCAAGTTAATTACATGTTAAAAGCATTTATTTTTTAATCAAAATTAATTAATACAGTTAATAGAGCAAAGTTTAGAAATTCCAGTTTGGCTGAAAACCGATTTTCAACGCCAACTTTTGTCATTGTTGTAACAATAACATTGTTACAACAATACAGACAAATCAAAATTGGCGCCCAAAATCGTTTTTTTAACGTTTTTAATTAATATCTTTTTAATTAATTGCAATATTGGAATATAAATAGTCAAAACACGCATTGTCATCCAAACTAAACGTGTATACAAAATTTCAGCTCAATCGGTTGAAGATATCAGCTTCAAAATTTGAACTCCAAGATTCCACCCGAACAAATTACATACATTGCAAGTTAAATAAAAGCTTGTAATAAATAGATTAAAAGTAAAAAAAACTTTTTTAAAAGCAAGCTTTTATTTAAAAGCGCTAAAAAGAATAAAATAAACTTTTCCTTTAAAACTTTTTTTACTATCAACTTATAACGTCATTACACAATTTATATGATATAAAAGCTTGTCGCAATATTTAAGTACTCGTATTTACTTAGTTTGAATTTTTAAAAATTAAAATCAGTCAGGTCAAGTTATTTATTTTACATGTTTATCTACACAGGTAAATCTCGCGACAAGCTTTTATATCATATAAATTGTGTAATGACGCTAAAAGTTGATAGTAAAAAAAGTTTTAAAGGAAAAGTTTATTTTATTCTTTTTAGCGCTTTTAAATAAAAGCTTGTTTTTAAAAAAGTTTTTTTACTTTTAATTTATTTTTTACTTTTTAGTTATCGCTGGACAGGCTTCTCACAGCCTGTTCAACTCATTCAACGTTGGTTCGCCCCCCATCCCTAGTTTAGCTGAATCAGTTCTCACAAAAAGGGTATTAGACGAAAAACACAATCTTTTTAAATCCGTAATTTTTAAGCAATATTTTCAATCTTCGTGCAGATCTTGATTAATATTGTTCTACATACGAAAAAAAGGTTTCGTGAGATTATCTTCATAAATGATGAAGTTATTCAATGTTTAATTAAAATTTTGACTATTTATTGAAAAATCTTAAAGAGTATATTATTTATTTGAAATATTTTGAAGGTAAGGGATATATTTCTCTAACATCTTCGAAGAAAAATCTAGTTATTTATTAAAAAACTTCAAAAGGCATTTAAAGATTTGTATTTATCAATAAAATGCTTAAAATTCAAAACGCATGTTGTAATCAAAAAAGCAAGTTTTATCAACTAATGATAATTTTTTGTTGGACATTGAATATCTTCTACGTAAGAATCTATTTTTTAATTGCTCAGGTCATCTTTAGAAACTTGATTTTGAAAAAATAATTAACCATCGCATTATTTTTATACAGTCAGACCTCCATGTATAACGAACCTCTATTTTGGGAATTTCTCTATTTTAAGAACTTTTACCTGGAACCCCAAGCACATATTACTCTTTTCTTCGTAAAATAACTCCAAATTTAACGAAATTTTCCTTCGAAGATTCGATTTTTCTCTCTCCTTATTTTTAAAACATTTCAAGTCATTTTGCAAATTATTCTCTTTTGGCACATTTTATGGATATCAATAACCTTGAACTAGTTTTACAATGCGCCTAACTCATCTAAAGAAACAAAATTGCCGTAATTTTTCAAACAAAAAAAACTCAAATAAAATTAACAGATTCTATCTGTAATTAAATTTAAGGACACATGTGTCGTAGTGTGTGTTTAGATTACTGGTGATAAAATGAGGTATATTTAAATTACTTGCAGGCTTAAAATTAGAAAATTCATTTTAAAAAAATTCATTTATTTTAATATAAAATTATTTTTTTAATTGAAAATACATTGCATTTCTGGATAATGTTTTTCTCTTATTGTTTTCCTAGTGGAATCCTTTTTGATGGATAAGATATATAAAAAATGATCTTTCCGATTCTGTAATTATTTTTTGTCTGAGTTTCATAGATTAAAGTTAGATAAATTTTTTAAAGAATTTCCACAATACTCCATCTCAGTTTAACTTGGCAGCGTTGAGAAAGGTATTTAATGTACCAATCTACTAGAAAAACAGCTTTACTTTTTTTTGTTTTGGATTTAAATCCAAGTAAATAGATATAAATTTGTAAAAAAAAAAATTGCATACATTGTAGAAATTAGATTATTTTTACGTTGTAGAAATGTAAGTATTTTTTAGACAGAGTTAATACAGTCAATAGCGCAACGTTATGAAATTCCAGTTTGGCTGAAAACCGATTTTCGACGCCAACTTTTGTCATTGTTGTAATAATAAAATAATTACAACACAATGCAGATATATCGAAGTTGGCGCCCAAAACTAGTTTAATGTTTTTAATTAATATCTTTTTAATTAACTGCAATATCAGAATATAAATGGTCAAAACATGCATTGTCATCCAAACTAAACGTGTATACAAAATTTCAGCTCAATGTGGTGAAGATATCAGCTTCAAAATTGAGTTGCAAGATTCCACCCGAACAAATTACATACATACATACAGTGTAAGTTAAACAAAAGCTTGTAAAAAGGCTGTCTGGTGCCGAATTTATGCTTTAAATTTCCTCGTGGGACCCTCTTTGAGAAACACGATTTTAGGTACTCTAGTGAGATAATCTATTTTGCATTCATGTTTATTTTTTCATTTCGAATTTTTATTTTGACTTGTGGAGCCCCTGGATATGCTTGGTGGAACACAGTTTGAAGACTGAAGGTAGGGGTCGTATTGACGTTGTGAGAACACGCTGGGGGGGGGGGGGAATGAGACGTGGAAGGACAATCACCAATGTTTTGAGAAACGAATTTCAAGAATTTTGTGGAAAACTGTATTTTAGAGTCAAATAAATATTAGAACAGGTGCAGTTGCCATAAAACTAATTAGTTTCATTAATGTAAGTAAAAATAAATACTAGAAGTAAAATACACAAGATACAAGTAGATAAAAGAAAAAATAATACAAGTAAATAAATACTAACTAATCTTTATTATAAAGGCATAAATATCATTTACCATTGGATTTAATCCAACCTAGTTACAAAACTTAAGGATTTTAGATATTTTTCTAGATTGTTTGATATTTCGAATTCCTTTAGGATGTTTTCAATTCTTTCATTCAACTTTGGATGTGTTTTTTTCTTTCTTTTTATTCTAGGGCGCCTAATTCTCTGGATTTCAAATTAGCACTTATTAGTTAAAATATTAAAAGAGGAAACATAATAAATGTGCTTTAAATTTGAAATCCAGAGAATTAGGCGACCTTGGAATAAAAAGGAAAAAAACATATACAAAATTGAATGAAAGAATTGAAAACATCCTAAAAGAATTCGAAACATCAAACACTCTAGAAAAATATCTAAAATCTTAAGTTTTGTTACTAGGTTGGACTAAATCCAATGGTAAATTATATTTATGCATTTATGATAAAGGTTAGTTAGTATTTTACTTGTTTTTCTTTTTCTTTTATCACATTGTATCCTGTGTATTTTACTTCTAGTATTTATTTTTACTTACATTAATGAAACTAATTAATTTTATGGCAACTACACCTGTTCTAATATTTATTTGACTCTAAAATACAGTTTTCCACAAAATTCCTGAAATTCGTTCATACCCTTCATTATATTGTTACTTACTATTAATTTTTCAATATTTCTCTGAAAGTTTTTATTTCTATTACATTTCGCTATGTTCAAAATGCATTCGCACTATAACATCTTAACAATTTAATATAAATAATTAAATTTGATTGGCAAAAATGCATTTGTCCTTGTAATTCGGTAATCGAATCTGTTTTAAGATGGGAGGAAACAATGTGTCCGCTCAGACCACGAAATGTTATGTGTCCGCTCCAACCATGTCCGCTGTAGCCACGCCACCATTCTCCACAGGCAGGAATTCCACTACATTTTGTTTTAAAAATTATAAAAAACAGATGATGATTTGTTTTTCAAAAAAGTTTCCTGTAAGCTAGGTCCTTTATGTGAAACAAAGCATTTTAATACAAATTATAGTTTAAAAAAAATTAACGAACACGTTTTTATACTGATTCGAACTAAAAAGTAAAAAAGTAATTCTTAATACAAGAATAAAATAATATATATATGATGAACCAGAAAATTAATGTCATTGGGGGTAAAAACGTGGGGTGTTCTTAATTTTATCAATTGTTATATAGTTTCTAACTTCTATTCCGAAATACCGAGTTAGTGTAAAAATGTAGTACAAATCACCTCACGCTTTTACCCCAATGACACATTAATTTTCTCGTTCATCATTTTATTCTTATATTAAGAATTACCTTTTTACTTTTTAGTTCGAATAAGTATAAAAGTGTGTGTGTGTTTTTTTTAAACTATAATTTATTTTTCATTTTTTAGTCCGATCTGCAATAAAAGCGTGTATTTTAGTTTTTTAAACTATCATTTATTTATTGTTGAATTTATCCTTGAGTGATATTTGGAGCCGCGGAATTACCTGACTGCTGGAATTAGTCTTGCTCTTAAATGGTTATTAATTAAAGGGTCTGAAGCGTATTTATTCTCTTCGTTCACGGGGCCTCGGATGAGTCCCGTATCGTTATATTAGATTCTGTCTCTATAGAACAGGTCAAGCAATTAAAATTGTGTCAAGCAGAAACTGCTCGAATAAAAAAAATAATTTATGTACCATGTTTTTATAACGGACTAAAAATTATAAAATTCCTTTTCGTTTTTTTTCTTCTTCCTTTTTTCAAATTATTATGCATTATCATCTACTTCTGAGGTAGGTGGTCCAAATTTCAAATCTGTAACTCATCGGAAAGTCACACAGTTTAATCAATTACAAAATTCCACCCGGACACATTCAAGAAAGCGAGTTAATAAAAGCATGATATATATAAATTAAGTGTCAATCGTATTATCCCCTTTTAAACGCATTGCTATAATGTTAATTCATATCATCACTTCTAAACGCGCGCGTATTGCTTTATAAAAATAAAAAATATTTAGCAGTTAGAAGATAAAATTTTATTTCACATGCACGAACATTTTTTTAAATTTTCATTTTCAGAAAAATGTTTATATTATGGTTAGAAATTGGTAACCCACCCTCCCCTTTCTCACATAAAGAACACTTTTTGTTTGTTTGTCTTATTTTTTTAACCACAAGTGTATTTTACACTTGCATATAATTAGCTTTAAATTAAAAACACTCGCCTTAGGGTTACACTTTGTTCTTTTAGTCACTAAATCTGGAATTAGTCGCAAAATTTGAAAATTGTATATGCAATAAGTTGCCAAATCAGGAAGTGGTATATGGAATTGTCGCCAAATCTGATTATCGTTATTCCTGACGATCCTGATAAGGGCAATGGAACAAAATTATGAAATTATTGTATGGTCATCGGTCCTTGACAAGTGTGCAAAATTTCGAATTAATCCGATCTTTTAAAGTGGGTAAAAATCGAGTTCTAAGATTCCGTTACATACAAGTGAAAAAAAAGGTCATAAATTTATATTTAAATCCTTAGTTCAGTGCATCTCAAACTTTCAATATTTGCGACCCAGTATTCAATCATAATTTTCATAGCGCTCCCTCTCTCTTTTCATTAACAATATTTTAAATTAAAGTATCCGACTACTTGAGACAACTTATTTTTAAAAAAATGAAGACATGGCGAATTTTTTTGTGGTTATTAGATTTGTTTACCTTTGTGGACCCTCTTTGAGAAACACGATTTTAGGTACTATAGTGATTATATAAACTTTATAGACAACATGAATCTATTTTGCATACATACTTGCTTTTTCTTTTCGAATTTCTATTTTTTTAACTTGTTGAGCCCCTGGATATGCTTGGTGGAACCCCAGAGCTCTGTGTAACACTGTTTGAAGGTTGAAGTAGAGGTCGAATTGGCGTTGTGAAAAAGTCAAAGGGGGGAGAGGATGAGACATGAGAGGGCAACCTTCAATATGTTTTGAGAAAGAGAGGAAACCAACGCGGTTTTGCACCTTTTTTTTATGGAAGTTAATGATATGTGCAGTTGTACACACTGTAGTTTTTATAAACAACCTGTGAGATCTTGTGATTTTTAAGGCACTGGTGTCTAAACATTCGCTTACATCAGCGCATTTTTCACACGATCACCTTACGAAAACAATGTGCATTTACTTCTAATTTTAAAAAAAACATGTGAAAAGGTTTGCCTCTTCTGGCGGTTTTTTGTTCGAAACTGTGGAACAATCTGGATGATGTAGTAAAAACAAACATTTCTTGGACTTCGCACCGTCGAACCATGATTATTTGAAAGGGCAAAAATTTCACTAAATTTTGTCTTAAAAATAATAAAGAATAGACGATGATTTGTTTTTTTCAAAAAAAGTTTCCCGTAAGCTATGCCCCTATGTAAAACAAAGCATTTTAGTTCCAAACAAAAAAAAAGGGCCTGAAATTTATATTTAATTCCTTAGTCCAGTGCTTCTCAAACTTTCAATATTTGCAACCCAGTATTCAATCATAATTTTCATCGCACCCCCTCCCTCTAAACAATAACAAAATGTTTTGAATTAAATAATACTATACTTTGTCTCTAAAGCTACAATACGACTTCTACGACCTCTTAAGGGCCACCAGCATATGCAGTGGACCACAAAAGTGTTCGTACTTTGCAATTTCCCGATTAAATTTAATGTTTTCGACTAATAAAAATTAATATATTGTAATTTTTTATATCTGCAACTTGTTCTTAATGAAATGAAATAATTAATTTTTTTAAAAATAGTATAACTATTATTTTTAAAAATTAATAATCAAAAAGCTACTGAAAAATTATGCCTCAAAAGTCTTCGTACACTTAACAAAAATCTCAGCATAGCTTTAAATATTGTATTTTTTTCTTAATTTAGTACTTAGTAGGATATTTTTAGTGTCTACAACAACTTTTAAACGTCTTGGTATAGATTTCATCAGTTTTTTGTAATTTCTGCATCGATTTTCCTCTATGCTTCTGTGATTTTTATTTCCCATTATGTTTTTATATGCCATGTTTTCCTCTTTTTTTTTAAAATCAAATTCTCGCCAAATATGTTCAACTGGGCTAAATAAACTGATTAAGAAGGTGTTTTCAAAATTTTGGGACAGTTAAAGAGACATCAAAGGCGTACATTGAGAGCAGTGCGCTTGGCGTCATTATCCTGTTAAAAAATGAAGCCGTCTTCAATATCCAAATCTCATGGGCGGATAATTTAAAATTTATTTTAAAAATATTTAAATAGAGCTCATGGTTCACAATACCGTCAAAAAATACGAAATTACCTAATTTTGAGGTCGATTTACACCCCCACGCAAAAACACGTTTTTTTATTGAATTATATTTTCTGAGTAAATACAGTTATTTTGCATTTCTAATTATAAAATGTCTATTTTTATTTCAAAGGTTGTCTTTTTTGTTTGTTTATTGTTTAATTAAAGTATTTTGTCGTTATTATGACACAGAGCTGGTCAATAAAAAAAAAAAAAAGTTCTGCACTTAGAACTGTATTTACATTTTATTAATGTTTTACTTTAATACAAGTAGATGAGTTTATAATGACAACGTTAAGTATTGGTCAAAATATGAAAAATTCTCCAGAGGGGCGGCAAATTAGGACTTTGCACGTGGCGGCCGACACCCTAGGATCGATGAAACAGATGAAGACGAGAACAACAACAACGAAAGTAGCAAGGGTCCATCAAATGCTGACGTGTTTTTTGCGTTAGAGACAGCCATGGAGTGGTACAAACAACAATCAGAATGCTGTCCTACTTAACTACTGCTGCTCAAGAGAGTCAGAGACCTTGCAGTGAAAAAACGATGGTGTACAATGGTACAGCGAAAAATAAGTGATTATGTTCCACAATAAAGGCAAAATTGCGACACTTTGCTTTTTCTTCATGCAGGTTTCCCACCCATGTGATGATTTTCAACATTCGTATAGCGTCCGGTTTCATACATTGCATGGATCGCATTCGGTTTTCGGCTATCCGAATGGTGTCCGGTCCCAATTTATTCGGATAAACGACGTTCTACTGTACACGCTTTTTATTCAACAGCTAAAAAAACTATTAGTGAATTATTACGCACAATTTAATTGGAAATTTTAAGATATTGACTAATAGATGTTTGACAATCTTTTTGATTCCTGACTCGAAAGAGCCCTTTTTCGACTTCATACAGAGAAGAAAATAGTGCATCATTTACATTCTGCTGCACTTGGTATGTTTTCACAGTTTCATGTAATGTAAAGCATTAGAAAATGTAACAATTTTGATGAGTTTCATTATCAGTTTCTGCGTTGGGATTGCTATTCATTGGCTCCGACAAATAAAATATTTCCTGAGCTTCAATTGCTCAGATCAAATGTAACAAAAGATATCCCTTGTATTGTAGAGTGGGATGAGATAAAAAAGGAGTTTTCTGTCCTATTCAAAACTCACACATTAGGTTGCATTCAAGATTCATCTGTTTATTTAAAGTCAAATAATGGTCTGCACCCTTCCTCGTCGAACTTTGCTATTAACATGAAAAAATCCTTTTTCTGTTCTGGATTTTAATAGGGAATGAAACAAAAAAAAAATCGTTAAGTCATGAAATTTGTTAAATCGGGTTCGGCTGTATATACAGAACAGTTTTCTTCCATCAATAATTTAATACCTAATCAAGCAAATATGTATCTTTAATATATTTTGTGCGCAACACTAAATAAATTCAGGTGACGTCATAGTCATATGATAAATGCATTCACATGTTTCCAACTGAATCCGTTCATTCTCTTTACTATTACCAACTTTTGCTTTCTACAGAAACTTTTTTAAAAAGTTCATTTTTTAACAATAGTAAATTCAAAAAATGCACTCGCTCTAAAAATACACGTATAATATGAATTTTTTTTTTAAATTTTGAAAACTTTTTGAAGAATTTTAATACTTAAAAATCTTTACCCACGACTATCAAATCTGAAATTTTATCTAAATTATACAAGTATAATGTTAGTTTTGAATTCAATGCAGAACACATAATTGTATTTATCATGTGATCGTCGTGAATTTAGCCCTATGTCAGAATATTGCTTTAATATTTTATTTGAATAAATTAATTCATTTTATAACTAACTAGCATTCCTGGAATATTGCCAGATAACAGCATTGTTCTTTTTGGTAATGTGTAAAATGTAAATAGTCAAAAGTTTTAGTTAAAAATTATATGTAATAAAACATTCTGTTAAAATTGCTAACTATCATGTGGCAGCTTGTGTTATTAAAGAAATTTTTCTTTTCATGAAAACAAGTGTAATATTGGAAATTCTTTACCATATACCATATTTGTAAAAGATGAAAATTCATTTGCAGTAGAGTTCCTATGCCTTTACCACACACACACATGTATGCATGCATGCACACACACATATATAATTGAAATTATATTTAACTCTATTAAAAGTTTCATAAGTAAATTCCAAAAATATAAAATAAATATTATGATTTGCTGAATAAGTTATGGTTTTTACTTGTCCAGAGAACTTAAAAGATAGGGTTAAGCATTACTTGATAGAATATGGGTGTTTTAACAAGTATATTGTATAGTTCAAACAAGAACATTTCATTTATTGGATGAAGATTTATGTTTCCAGAATGAAATCGCAACCATTTTTCTGAATTTGGCAAGATCTTTATAATTTTATTTAAAACTCATGACTTAATAACAAATTAACCATGAATGAAAATACAATTTTTTTTTTGATGTTATACAAAAGAGTATTAGTAAGTTTTTGAGTTAAAAAAAAAAAAAAAAGAGAAAAAAAAAGTTCAAAGAAATGCATTTTTGCTGCATGCAAAATGAAAATCATTTAAAATTTTTTGATTTTCAGAAATTTAAATTTGTTTAATATTTGAAACTTAAAACTAATGATGACATAAAGAGGCACATAAATGAATTATTTTTGAACTTTAAAATTAACACATGCATCAGCAAAAAAAAAAAACTTAAAACTCATCTATGACTTATTAGAATTTCCTATTTTTTGTGTGTGTGCTTTACTACTAAATTTTATTACAGAGAAATGAATTGTTTTCATCTCTACCCATCAGGATTTATAAAAGCCAATCAAAAGAAATATACAGTGTTAAAATTAGGGGGAAAGTCTTTGTTTGAGCTTCACATAAAATCTTAAAGCTAATCCCTTTTTAGAAATTCCTCCACGAAAACAGTGAATAAACAAAACCTAATGATCTTGTAATAGATTTTATTAATATAAATATAGTAATACAAAATACAATATTATAACTATTTTTACACAATACAATGAGATAAACATATGCACAAGTATTTAAAAATGTTCAAACATTTGGAAATTTAACATTCATTATTAGGCTTAAATCAAAATTTACAAATGAATTTGCTATATAGATGTCCTGTATTTACTTCTTGATTATATTTAAAGTATATGATACTAAAATTTGAATCTTGAAAAAGTATAATTAAAGATGTCACAAACCATAAGCTGCATAAAATATGATGGAACTGATTTCTTTTTAGATTAGAAAAATAAAAAAAAGTGTTACAAAATTTATTCAGTAAATCAAAGAAAAAAGGACCTTATATGTGTATTATGAATTCATAATTTATTTTTTTACATAAAAATGTATGGATGAAGAACGTTAATTGGAAATAATTTTTAGTGTATTCATAGATACATTAGAATTATTACACAATGAATAAATGGTTATAGTTTCAATTTTTTCAAGTAAAAAATATGTATTAAAAATGAATTATTGTACCAAGTAAAAGAAAATAACTATGTTTTGCATATTGCCTTTAATTAGGACAATTTCCATTTGAAATCACAGTTTTTGTCAATTATACGCTTATATGGCACGGAAAGATTTTTAAAAAATATTTTACAAATAGAATCAGATATAATGAAATTAAAAAAAAAAAAAAAAACGAATCTTAAGGTGTAAAAGTGTCTAGAATTATTTAATTTTGATTTAAAAAAGTATAATATAACCATTTTTATTCAAACACTGATGTTTCAAGAAGTAATCAATTTTATCACTTCTAACATATGTCTTTTATTCAAAAGTTAACCTATTAATAATTGATGAAATTTACAAGCTCTCTCTATATATATTTATAGAATAATAAATAAAATTTAGTTAAAATAATTCACATTTAATTCAAAAGCGTTATCATTATTGGAATTAGAAAAACATTCAAACTAATTGAATGCTGTTTAATACTGGTTAATTAAAATACTGTAATACTAGATGTCATTGATATAAAGAAATTTTCATTTATCAAACTTAAATCATTTTAACAAGTTATACGGAAAAACAATGCTAAAAAATGTTTAATTTTCAGTAAAAAATGTTTTACACTTAAATAATAACAAGCCTTTTATAACATAAGTTGGAAGAAAAGAAAAAAATTCTTTCTGTTAAAAATTTAATTAAAGTAAATTTAAAATGTTTAAAACAGTGAAAAAGTGACATAAAACATAACAAATCCAAAAACAATTTGGAGCTTTTCAATTGTGACCACATGAATTTCTAAAATTAATTTTATACTTCAAAATGGGTATTTATATAGCAATAATTGGTATTTTTTTTTATTTCTACAAAATATGCATTTTCTCAAAGCTACATAACAATGAGAAATTATGAGCAATGGCCTTAAAAAATTAAACAGTTCTTTTAATATTTATATATTTACATACAGGCCTCATAAAATTAAGTTCAATTTTACAATTCAAATTGTACAAAATTTTGTACCCTAATTACAAATTATTTTAACTTTATAAGTATTTCAAACTGTTATGTGCTATCTGATGAACTGATAATTAATAAATAAGGAGGCAAAGGATATACAAATAAACTGTCCTTGCCTGCATTTACCAAAATATTCAAATTACCTAAATTATAAGTTCCTGGTGCACAAAACATTGCTTGCAATGAAATTTGCACAGTACAATGGGGTTTCACTTGCAATTCTCTTTTAGTTCCATTAACCCATGTAAATCTTTGAACTAAATGGCTATAACCATCTTCAGTATTAAAAGCACCACCACTAAAAAAGAAAAATTCGATCACATACATGTTTTCACAAAGAACTGTTCTACAATTTTTCATTTGAGTAATATGGATCACAAAGCATTGGTATACATATATCTCCCCCCCCCCCTTTTAACATTACAATAGTAAACACTATTTATATAAATGTAACAAAAGTTAAATCAAGTAAACTAATTTTTGAACTATTAAAGCATTTTTAAATATTGTAAAGCTCAATTTTACAAAATACAAATAAATTTTAAATATGATAAAAATTACTGAATCTACTAATGAAATTACAATAAAAATAATATAATTAAAATAATTAAACTCATTATTTATATTAATATTTAAGCATTCAAATTAATATTTAATACTGAAAGCTACATTTAATATGAAAATCACTGAATCAAAAATTATAAAATAAAATGCTTCTTTGATCACTAAGAATTTTATGATAATAAAGTATCAGCAATATATATATAATTAGATATGTTTATTATAAAATATATTTTTTATGCATGAAAACTAATATATGCTATCCTTAACATGAGGATAAAGAGCACAATTTAGGTTTTAAAAGATTTATTGATTAATACTAATAATTTAACATTTACAACTTCTTTCAAGGTATAATCTCTCTTGAAATATGTGACTTAGTCCATTGTAAAATTTTGACAACAGTGGAAAAAATTCCTTCCAACAAAATTTGTTTTAAAAAATTTACTACTGAAGTAGAAAGCATTTTTCATATTTTCAATAAATATGAAAAAATAGAATCTTATTCTCAATGTAAACATTCATATTTCATAGCAAGAAGAAAAAAATTGAAAGTTTCTTTGAAAGGTATGAATACATGTTTTTTTTTAAATGTTATTAAAATACCATTTTTATACCAAATTTAAGAATTCCATTTAAATAAGACGAATAATGCATAAAAAACAGTTCACAACTCATTTTTTTTTACATCTAAAAAAATGGAAATAAGAAGTAATTTTTAAATGTATCAAGTTCACAACTTACCTTTCAACATGAGATAAATTATCAATGACAACATTCAAATCCATATCACTAGTGCTACGAACTATGAATTCAACAGGGACTATGATAATTCTGGAAGGGGAAAAAACCCTTTATTTTTGTGTAATTAGAAAAAAGAGAAAGCAAACACATATATAAAAAAAATTGGTAAAATATCCCAATTCTACTAACTAGGAATGGCCCAGTAAATATCAAAAACTTAAAAAGATGAACTAGACAAAACAGTTAAAAGTAAATAAACTTTAAAATCTTTAATGATTGTCATTTTCTATTGTTAAAATATACAATAAAGAACAAACTAAAGAAAAACTAAGTGAGAAATGATTTCACAAATACATATATAGCATATATTTTTTCTGATGACAAAATAAAAGTCATACACATCATCATCAAAATAAACAAATAATAATAATCTAGATGCCCTTAATAAATTCCATGATTCTCATCACATTTAAAATTGGTATCCATTTTAATGATGCAAAGGAATTAAGTTACGATCTTACGGAGTTCATAAGTAACATAATTAACTTGTTAAAATAATTTTCTCATTTAAAGACATTATTCCCCCTCCAAAAAAAATATAATTTGAAAGTTCTGCAATTAATGAAGTCATGACTGCATTTATTATTTAACTTCTTAGTTTAAATATAAGACAAATAAATATATTTCAAGCCTATTTGTTATAGCAAATTCTATATTCTCATATACACAAAAACCTTTTAATCAATTTCTTTACAAATTCTCAAAATTAAATTTTGCATATGAAAAAATATTTAAATTTTGACAGAAATTTTTGTACATACAAAATAGAACATTTCTTTAAATGAAAGCTTTTAAACATTAAAATAGAGCATTTCTATATTGTTTTCAAATCCAAGGCCGGTCAGGTAGAAAATTTAAGTTGGCCACATCTGGTGTGTGGGCCATAGTTTGCATGTTACTGGTCTAAATAGCTTAAATATAAAATTTCGTTGGAATCGCATCAATAATTTGAAGATATTTAGAAAAAATTAAAGGGAATCTGTATACTAAATTTTTTAATACAAATATTTCATTAGAACCCTCCACCTTTTTTTAAAAAAATGCATGGTAAGTAAATAATAATAAACAAGCAATATAAAAAAAAATACTTTTAAAGTCAATTCCTACTTAGATCAACAAAGAAAAATTTATTTTAGTTACTTTTTATTAAATAATTACAATTAATATAAATATGTATACATGACACAATCACAAAATTAAGTGACAATAAATTTTTATTAATTATCATTAAAGTATTGTATTGTCATCCAAAACAATCATGTACATAAAATTTCAGTTCAACTAAATGTTTTAAAATGTGAGAAAAAAGAAGAAAAAAAATCGTTTAAAGTTTTGACCCAAGTTCTAAAAATGAAGCCAACGTGGCTGTATCTGTAAATTTTTAAATAATTAGTTTGACAATTAATTTTAATTAATTATAATTAAACTATTGTGTTGTGTGACAGAATCTAAATAAGCCAGTAACAGCTTCCGGACAGGGTGATCACTTTTGTCTAGTGGTAAGTTACGCGCTTACGAATCGGAAGGTACCGAGTTCAAACCACCGATATTGGTGACCTCGGCTGAAAAGAAAAACGCAAAATCTTCTGATGTGTCATGGCGCCATCTACCTGCAAGAAGAGCAAGCGAAGTCGTCAAAACTCACTTGGCGCAGCAAAGTCGTCGGACCCACTTGGCGCAGCAAAGTCGTCAGACTCACTTGACGCAATAGTAGCAACTCCCCACGCTTGCTATAACAACAAATATCTCGTTTGCTCGCCTATCCACTGACTCACTGGTGGGGGAGTACTGTGGCGGCATCTAAATAAGCCAGTAACAGCCTCTGGACAGGGTGATCACTTTTGTCTAGTGGTAAGTTACGCGCTTACGAATCGGAAGGTACCGATTTCAAACCTCCGATATGTTGTCCTCCAAAACAATCCTGTATAGAAAATTTCAGCTCAAATGAGTGTTTTAAAATATGAGGAAAAAACTTTTTAAAGTTTAGACACAAGTCACTAAAAATGATGCCAATGTGGCTGTATCTGTAATTCTTTGAATAATTAGTTTTAATCAATTAATTTTGGGCTGTGGGTAGCCTAGTGGTTAGAGCATCGGACTCCAGATCGGAAGGCCTGGGTTCGATGCCCGATGCCACCAAATGCCCGCTGAGTACAAAACGGAAAACGTGCTTGTTAAATCTGTGGGTCCGAAAGGTGTCGCCATCTATCGTGTTGTGTGAGAAAAATCACACTGTCACCCTCTTGGGGGGCTCAAAGCTTAGGCTAATGACAGGCATAAAATTCTAGCCCTTAGCCGCGATCAATTTCGTGGACCTTGATCTGATGTTACTGTCCATCAGGTGGCATAAGCAACAACAACAACAATCAATTAATTTTTATTAATTATAATTAAATGATCGTATCGTCATCCAAAATAATCATGTATATATATAAAATTTCAGCTTAATTGAGCACTTTAAAATGTATTTTATTAACGACTGAAAATTTGAACAAGATATAAATAGGGAGAATGGGAACTAAAAGAAGGAATTGAATAATAATGAAAGGAAATTTTAGTCATTGAAAAACACAGAATGTCTCATAGTGTAGAATGACTTAAAATTGAATGATATTAAATTAAATTAGATAAACATCATAGAAAATAATCAAAACTTAGATAACTAAAATAAAATTATATGCCATAATTAAAATTAATTTGTTCCAGTACCATAACCATGAGACTTTAATTATTAAGACACTTTTACTCACCTCTTAACACTAAAATTATGGTGGATTTCAAATGGATGTTTCAAAGAACATTTTAACATAGCAGTAACAGCTAAATCAGAAGGCACTATATTCTGTGATTGATCAATTTCTGATTCTTCACTTTCTAATGTTATATCTTCAGCCTATTAAAAAAAAATTGTTTTATCACAATCTTACATATTTTGTAAATAGATAAAATTACAATTTGAAAAATTTTCTCAAGAAGCAAAAATACAATAAATTAGAGTTAAGTTTGAAAATAAAGTGCAAGACAGCATGCAAGTATCAAATTTCAAGGTTAAAATTTTGTACAACTTTGCAGTGTAAATGATAAATCAGTACTGATAAAGAATTCTGCTAATTTCTTTCAATAAAATTTAAATTAAAACAATCAATAATTAAATAAATTAACAAATTTTGAAATTTTTATTAAATTTTTACAGACAAATAATTTAACTTCAAACATTTTTTTTAAATATAAATTCATAAAACTTTTTAATTTTTCTTTCTCTCCTTAAAAAAATGTGTTTGAAAAAAAAAAAGATAAATTTTGAAAAAATGAGAAAATTTAATAAATTAAAATAAACATTACATCTCTATTTAACTGTTTCTTTTGAATGTCGCAGAAAGAGAACTTTTCATCTATTTATATTCCAGATTCGGGAAAGCTGATTGAATCAAGGGTTAAAAATAGATTGTGGAATAAATGTAATTTTTAGCATGCTATTGAAGCAACATGCATATGTAATGTGGAAGGCACTAAATTTTATTATTATTTGCATTTATATGTAAAAAACACTGCATATATATGTGTGTGTTTCATCTTTCCTTTTACCCATTATAAATTTAATGAAAACATCATATAAACGGAATCATGAAAAGTCATCCAATATAAGAATCTATTCTATACTTTTAAAAATGTATTTGTAGTTACAAAAAGGAGAATGGCATTCACGCCATCAAGGAGCTTATGAATTCAGCCAAAAACCAAGCAATTGCCTATACGGATGGATCTTCTGACTTTGACCTTGATAAAGGTGGTGCTGGAATCTATCTTATTCATCTAAATGGTGAACCTGAATTCTATAGGATTTCCACGGGTAAAATTTCTTCAAACTTTACGTGCGAGCTAATAACCATTAAAAGAGATTTGGAAAAACTACCACAGCAGGGCAGCTGAAAGTTCCAGCGGCATTCTACTGTTATCAGACTCAAGATCTGCATTCCAGGCGATTTTGAGGGGCAACTCTCAACTGGCACAGGATATAATTGCCCTTACAAACAGAGTAGTTGCAGTCCAAAGAATATGCACTTTGCAATGGATACCAACCCAGACATCTTCGGCAATGAGCAGGCTAGGGTTTGCAGCCCTGGGATCCCGAAATCCCAGGATTTAATTTTTTGTCTGTATTAGATTTTGAAAATTTTTTTTAAAGTATTGTGAATCTCATATTACATTTAATGCATCTTATCTACTTTTTCTTTTGTACTGTTCATGTTTAATGTCAGTTTTCTTACGTGTTGAACCTTGAAGGGTTCAAGGTGGGTGTGTATGTTAAACCGTGAAATTCGAAATGTGTTTTCTCTTATTTGCTTTTGTAACTTTCTCTCCATCGCGAGTGGGGTCAGAAAACAGACATTTCTCCCATCCTCAGTAAGTCCGGTGTCGGCTAACTTGGACAGAGGCAATTAGAATTTTTGGAAGATATCTAGTAAGATTTTCAGCCACGGGATCCCGGGTTTTTTCTTCCAATCCCTAAATCCCGTGAATAAAATAACTAATACCGGGATTTAATTTTTGTCTAAATTATATTTCAAAAATTTTTTCTCATAAAAATTTTCTAAGAATTTAATTTTTCAAAAATTTATATTTGGTTTATGAAATATGTATGTAGAATTTAATATGCAATTATAAGTGCTATAGGGGCACAACTTTCATTTCTCGTATGGGAGAATGTCGCACAGATCTAAGTGGCTCACTGCAATGTTTACACAATAATATAGGCAACATCTCAAGAAAAGATTTTGTCACAGTTCCTTCTTCAATTAAATGCCGTTAATTAATAGCGGACCTGCTTGGAAGACTTGAGACACAGCTCATACAACTGGATCTTCAATTTCAAATGAGGTAACACTTAAAATTAATTCACATTCCGATTCAATAACTGGACCTATTTATATACAAAAACCATGAAGTGTAGCTGAAGAACTAAATAAAGTTATCAAAGAGGTATATGCACCAATGCGCCTGATAGATTTGAGACACTGTCATCAAAAATTCAAAAAGAAATGTCTGTTTTTTTAAAATGGAGGAGGACATGGTGACTACCTGAAGAGAACAAATTCCTATTTAATGACGATAATATTAGTAAAGAATTTGAACGTGCTTTTTCTTCGAGATGACAATTTGTAACAAAAATATGAAGCCGTTTCAATGATGAAATGCTGAAGGAGCTGTGTTTTTATAAGCTTATTTACAGAAACACAAAAAATTAAGAAAAGCCTTTTTTTAAAAAAATTTCATTATGTACTATTTTTCTTTGTTTTGTATGATGAATTACTTTTTTTATTTGCTTCATTAAAATAATATTAAATTATTTTTTATTTATATTTTCAATTTTATTATGCAATTTCAACTATGCTAATATGTAAGTGTTTTTAATAAATAGTTAAATCCTAATCCCGGGATTGAAAACATGACACGGGATTGCAAACCCTAGAGCAGGCTGATAACCTTGCCAAGGAGGCCCGAAATTCCCCTCAACTCTCCAATAACCTAACCTTCACTCATGCTGATGTAATAGCCAGACATAAACTATCCTCAGTTAACAAACAGTCAAGAAGCACTTCATTCCAGAACTTAATTGTAACTGCATAAATTCAACGATCGTAGGCAGACTATGTACAAGACACTTTAAAGGGATGAAAATATAACCTGATGACCAAAGATGTTACAATATTTGTCCTCACCACCCTGACATTTAAATTTATCCTAATCATACTTTTTAATTGTCCTTCTATATCGTCTAAACTCCACAACATAGACCTAAACCCCATGGACCATCAATTGAATAATTCGCCAAAGGTTGACATAGCAAGAGCCATTTTGGATGTCTTCAGCGCTATTTGATTTCTCTGAACTACTTGGACAAGACAACAACAACAAATATGCATTTATTTTTTACAGAGGTAATACAACAAACAAAATATATAATTTTCAAACAACAATAAATAATTTTTTATGCCATTTTATTGCATTCTATTTCAGAGATTCAAAATCCTTCTTATAAGAGGTGGATACTGTTAGCATTCAGTAATGAAATATATAAATCCAGTTAAAATGAAAGATTTACTTATTATATAAATATAAGTCATGGATATGGGGGTCCAAGAAGTTTTCCCTTCTCAACATTATTGTTAGAAAGTACTATTTAAATGCAAGCACCAAAAATCAAATATTTGAACCCATCCATAGAATAATTCAGAATATGCTACTGAAGAAACTAAATTAAACTATATACACGGCAAACAAAATATACTCTAACAGAATAATATATAAAAACATCAAAAGACAAATTGTAAGCAATATTCCAATAACATTTTCAGTTAAATGGTTGACAAATTTTTATGAAACATAATATTTATTATAAACAAGTACAAATTGAGAAAATCTTGAAAGTGAGCAATATTTCATAATACAAACTAGATTTATAGGAATTTTTAACTTACTTCTATAGAAGGTGTCTTCAATTCAACAGTTGAGGGATCAAGACTGTGTATAGGCACATGATGTAAACCAATAATAATATGGTCTTTACCATTTCTACACACTTTAGCCTGAGTATACAAAATATATTAAATATACAAAAGTGATTGGTATCGTCTTAGCAATTTAATGTAGCAAAACAAGAAATAAATCTTATAAATTTAAGAAGTTACTCTTATATCAAATACAATAAATATAACTGAACACAGCCATGCTTAACTTAATGATATTTCCTCTTTAAATATAAAAGTTTGAAATTGCTATGAACAATAAATAATAAAAATTAAATAACAACAAACTTAGGTCAATTATACCTGTTTCATTTGATATAGAAGCTGTTATGAGAATAATACTAATCCTTAAATAGCTAAAAAAAAATTAGGTTTTGGGAACAGCTTGAGGTAAGGTTTTTGAAAAATTATATAAATGCCAAAAATAAAAGAAAAGCAGGAAAAAAAAAAACACTTGAAACATTATAAAAGCATTATAGAAAATTAATAAATTTAGCTCAAATACTTTTTCTTCAACAAAATTCATCTTTTTTTATCCTTTGCTATGAAAGCTTGTATATGTTATGGTTAATATTAATAACAACAATAAAAGAACTTTATACTATAAGTTAAAATTATAAGGATTCTCAAAAATACAAATTACCTCTTTATAAAGTGGTTATATTTTAAACAATTAAAAATGCCAACTGTATTGCATTTAACTTTGATCTAAGAATTTTAAAGCTTGTGATGAATTTAAGATGCTTGTTTAAATTAAATGCATGTATGCAAAATCAATAGAGTGATAGCTATGTCCTTATCATAATATAATAAATATAATTTTATAAATACCTTCCATATTATCACAAGTAGAAGAATCATATCTTGCTCAATTCTTAGTTTATCACATTCTTTAACAGAAGGTAGAGCAATTGGATTTTGGTCATCTGGTACTATGGAGCTAAGATCAAGACCTGATTTTTGACTAAAATCTATGCATGGTGTAGAGCTGTTGTCAACCTATAAAATAATAAGCTTTAATACTTTGTCATTTTTTGAAATGTAAAGTACTTGTATTTCAAATTATTTCCACATAAAGTATAAATTTGTAAATAATAACTCTACAATTGAAGAGAAATATATATGTAGTAAATCTGGCGAGTTATTTTGTAATGTTGGCCAGTGTTTTTCTGTGTGGGTTCTTTATATGCAGAGTTGACGATAGTTATTTATGTTGATTGTTTCTTGATGAACAGAGAACTCTTTCTAAATTAATTTTTCTCTTTATTTTCATATTAAACTTCAATGGCGTTGCAACACAATAAGCACATAATAAAAAACAAAGGATAAAAGAGCTGCAGCGATTTACACATAATTTAGACGAAGAAGAGAGCACACAGTGCTCTGGGTTTAAATACTGGCAGTGAAGGTCACGTGACTCTTTTCTAATGGGAGCCTTGATTGGTTGGAAACAAGCGAGAGTGAGTTTTCTGATGCAATATTACTATTCGATTAAGATTAATGCATTAGTCTTGAACCAAAGAGTTAAAAAATATTTAAAAGGAGTTAATTAAAAGGATACTAGAGGGAATATATAAACATTAATAAGAATAAAATAAATTATAATATAATGCTGCATGGGTACAACAAAATTTCATGGAAGTGAAGGCAACATCGATATACAGAAATGATTTCAATAATATAATAAAGTTTAAAGCAAATAAAGAACACGTTTACTGAAGAAAACTGTTTAGCTAATAAGAGCTTTAAGCTTAGAAATGCGAGTACTTGGTTGAGCTTTTACGACACTGAAGTTTAATGGGATATATTATGTGAAAAACAAGATGTAAAATTTCAATTTATTACAAAAAATTTAAAATGCAAATTTGTAGGACAAAAAGCAAAGAAATCATACACAGTCCTATACAAAAAATAAATGTACAAGAAACGCCTATGCCATGTAAAAAGTTAAAAATTTGTGTGAATGGGATTTCCTTAACCAATCTAGAACAGTTCAAATCTTTTACAGTCATATAATTTAAAACAGGAATCAACAAACCTTCAAACCACACAGAGGCCTAATTTTGCAATTTTAAATCCTATAATATAATTAATATCACTAATATATTTTTTTAAAATAAATGAATGTATATTTGTAAAATACTTATTTTATGAATGAGAAATACAACAATTTAATATAACAAAACTATATAAATACTTTAATACCTGCTGAAGTTATACATCAAATACATTACCCCCTTCGTTCATTACATTTGCAGATCTTTTACATAAATAAAACTTAATATATGCCAGTAACTAATAAATATTACTAATTTTGATGAAAAAGTAATTTAATCTTAATATTTTTAATTTTACAGTAATATCCTATATCTGCTATTAGGGATGATTATGTTCTATTTAGTAATAATTTACATTTATAATACAAATGTAAATGGCTGAGTAAAAAAATTGTTTTTCCCAAGGCTAAGTATAAAGAGGGGCAGAGAAAAGCAAATAGACAAATAATTCACAAATCTCCCTCAGTGTGGGGAGGAATGTCAATATTAACCATAATCTAAGATTTTTCTTTAAGTGCATTCTTTTTTGCTATTACATATATTTCATAAAGACTTCAATGGATTTTTAAAAAATATTGAAATTTTAAATTCAATAAAAATAGTGCAACTCTTACTTATAATTATGTAAGAAAATTTTTTCTTGCAAAGTAAAATATCAAACCTAATAGCTCATTGAAAGAAAGACACCTTTAAAGTTTTGACATATTTATGAGAAATTTTAATTAAATAAGATGCCAATTATAAAAATTGATACATACACAAGATGATTTCATCTAAAAAAAATGGCAAAGAGAAATTGCTTTAAATTGAATTTTAAATGAATAAAAAACATTTTATGTCCTATTATGTGAATTTTTTTAAATTCCATAATAAATTGAACATTTTTTTATATAACATTAGCAAATATTCATTCTAATCTGAACCAGGTCATGGGATAAACAGATATAAACTTAAGCAAATGATTTTAAAAAATTGAAGCAAAACATAAATAATTATAAAGATTTTATAACAAATAATAACAAAACTTTTAATCAAGAAATAGAAACAATTCACTTACTTCAACTCTTGCCATAGGAATGTGAGAAAAAACCTTGATTTTCTGACTAGATACTATTTAAAAAAGAAAGAAAAATTCACTGCTTAATAATAATACCAACAGCTTTTTAAGTAATTAAAATGAAAAACATTACTAAATTCCATAAAAATACAACTAAATAAGATTACATTAGTATTCTGTACAATGAAATGTAATGAAATCTAAGCTAGACATGTTTGATTAAAAAATATGCACACTGAGTATAAATTTCAAAGAAAGACTCATTTGAGATGATGCACATTTCTATTTAGAAATACAATTCAATTAGTATGAAAGCAAAAACTTAGTGCAGGGTCACATGTCACTTAATTTAATGGAATTTGGAAATAAAAAGTTAATATGATATATATTACAGAATAAAATTTTGTGTGGCTCTAATTACTACAAAATCGAATTTTTAAAACAATTTTGGATTCCTTTTGAAATGATTTAATTATTTATAATAGAATTTAATTAAATATTTAACAAATTATCAAGTACATATTTTAGGTGCGTATAAGTTCTTCATTATGAGTAGTTGGGCATTTCATAAACTACCAAATTGATAGTAAGAATTTAAAAAATTGTACTGATGTTGATATAAGTATTATTTCAAAGGTAATTAAATATGAAATATATTTTAAAATTCATTTTAATGCTTTGAAAAAAATTATAATAAATAAAAAATTGTTAGCTTAGCTTTACATAATTTATAATTAAAATGCTTTTATATACATACTTATCTTTTACCAGCAAAAATCCTTTCAAAATATAAATCAGCATTAAATTTGTTCAAAAGAATAATACATACTTTCACAGCTGTGAACTTAAAAGAAAACTGCACTACAAATCAATAAATAGCTATAATTTTACGCTTTATTTATAAAACCTTTGTAGCCTTGAAAACTTTTAAAAAAGAACAAAACAATTTTAATATTTTTGAGTTGAATTATGTGAGCACACAACATGAACGCATATACAGGCAAACTCAAAGAAGTTTATAAGGAATACAAATTTAAAATTGCTTCTTCTAGATCAGTTATTTTCCAACTTTGTAACAAAGATGTAATGTACTTGGTAAAATAATCCCATATTAAATGAGAAATTTTATCAACAGAAATTTTAATTCGGCTATGGATGCTGATTAAGTCCTTAAATGCACATTATTGGACAACATTCCATAAAAAGCAGCAACTTTTGCATAGTTTTATAGTGAAAAACCCAAACAATCCGCATTGAAAATTGAGAACAATTTACTAGCACTTGAACTAACACTAAGTAATACATATTAATAAGTCAACTCACCATATATTAATGTAGTCAAAATTCTGGGACAAAAAAAAATTTGTTTTTTCGAAGGCACTAGGCATTTTTCATAAAGAAATAAATTTGAGCTAAATACCAGTTACATTTGAAAGGGAATTTTGAAAAAATTGGAAAAGAATGAACAGGCCATAAATTTTGAGCTTTTTTTTAATGGGTGAAAAAGTTCTGGTAAAGAATAAAAAAGAAGACTATCATAGTGTTAAAAAACATGGAATTTGCAATGTGCTAGATGAAAGTGAAGATGGCATCGTGTATTAGTGAGAAATCCAGTGACAGTGACAATAATAAAGGGTATGTAACCACATTTATAATTTTAGTAGCAGTGATGATGTCAAATTTCTGTAATTCTATGATGAATAAATGCTAATATATTTGTTAATTTTTTAATGTAACAGTTCTTGCTGGTCAAAATATTATCATTAAAATAGGTACTTAGATCCTTTTTTGTCTGATCTAAGTATTTTTTATAATTTCTAATCTGATAAATTACAAAATGCATCTTCTCAGCTGAGAAATACAATATATCATTTGACATATATATAAACCTGTTTAAGATAATATTAAATGTTATAATCAATTTCACAAATATCTTTATATAAAAATGTTTTTTTTTAATTAAGTACAAAATGAAAAATAAGAATTAAGTAGTCAAAACATACTGATTTTTTATTGTTACCTGTGACTTTAGGATCAAATCCAATGGCTTTTAAAGTCAGCATAAGACTTTCTTCAGAATGTATCACAGGCAACCCTAATAGTAAAGAGAGAAACAATTTATTAGAGTGCAATAACAAATTACATTTAGATACTAAAATATATAAAATATTACTAAGCTGCATTCTAGAGAAATTCATTTTTAGTCAACAGTAAATTAACAGGGTACTGATATTTAATATTTAAATAACATTGTACTGAAACAAAACATTGCAAAGAAAGTGAAAATAGTAAGAGAGTTTACACATTATAAATATAAGGTAAAGACAAATTCATTTTGTTCACAGAGAAACTATAATTGAGGGGGGGGGGACAGGCCAAAAATCAAAGGAGTTATCCAATGGGGTAATGGAGAAAATTAGGGCTCTCCTGCAAACTCAGGTTTTGGGCTCCCAAGCCCAAATACGTACTTAGCATCAGTCAAGCTTTGGGCCCCCTGCAATGTGGGGGTTCACATTACACCACTGAAGTTATCCACTCATGATGAATTTATTTTGGTCATTTTAACATTGGGTTGAGTATCCTCTCCTCTCCCTTCCTTCCCATCCATCCTTTCTTGGGTTAATACAATTAAAAAGATCCCCAGTCTCAGATTATGTTCATAAATTTTAGAAATTAATTTTATGCGCAAGTTCATAATATTTTTAGGCTAATAGTTACGTTTATAATCAATGACATAAAGCCTTAAAAATATCTTAATTTCTTTAAAATAAATAGTAAGAATCTAAAACTAATTTTTGAAATTATAGTGTCATCATATTGAATATACTAGCTAAGATACATATTACTGATATTCAAACCTATTAATAATAAAGTGACACATTTTTTTTAGTTATACTGACCCTTTCGGCAATTATCTTCAGATGGCAAGAAGCACCAGTCTTTACTTATACAAGATATCTGGACAAGACTTATTTGGTTTAATTCCTAAATTATTGAGAAAACATACTTCAAGTGTAAATAAACTTAATATAGCATTGTAAAACAGAATATGAACTAAAGTATAGTAATTGACAAAAACAAAATTCAAATAATATGTTTTAAAAAAAATGATTAAATCATGATGATAGATTAACCAACAGCAAGTGTCACTCATACATGTTAAAAATTGCATGTGAATTTTTTTTATTAATAAGATACCTTTTATTTATTACATAAAATTGCTAGGAATTAAAAAATTGGAATACTTTAATTTGTAATTAAAAATGAATTGAAAGAAAAGAATTAGTAATATGTGCTTACAGTAACTACATTTATTTGCCATAAGTAATTATATTTCATGTACCATCATTAACATTACAACAGTAAATCAAAAATTAAAAGCAATTTTGTATTTTTATAAGAACAAATAAAGACTGTGCTTGATTCTGATGTCAGTACATATATGCTTGGAGTGATGTGGAAGTAAGAACAGATCTTACTCTATTCCAATCAGTTGAGTGTTATGAAATAAAATGGTCACAACTGAGCTTTCTATGGTTGGGGAGATTGAAATCGGCAGACAACTACAGTTGGTTGTTGGGATAGAATGGAACAAAGCCCAAAAGGTGATTGAGTGGGTGAACCACTTTAAAACAAAATACATAAATGTAATAGATGAAAGGCAAAGTGGACATTCCAAAATATCTTACACAGAGGAAACTATTCCACTAGTTGATACTATTATCTGATATTGAACAATCATTATAATACAAGCACTGAAACTCTAGGACATTTTTTTTTTTGCATAAGCATACTTAATAGTGTAAGAACAATAAGGATATCATAAAGCTTGTGACAGACAAGCACTCACAAAATTCACAATTGAGAATCAGCATCAATATTCCCTACTTTCAACCACATCTTCAGCTCTTTGAAGCAGATTCTATATGGTTGCCAGTTCAAGCCAAAAGACAAGGTTTAAAAGCCTAAATATGGCTTTGTGAGCAACCAAGAAACCTTCAAACAAGTAATTGTACCAAAAAGTGTATTGTCCCGTGTGAGCTTAAGTGGAAAAATTATATGTGTAATTGTTCTATTTCCTTACATGAAAATTAAGACTTAATGCAAAAAATCTGATATGATTAATTTAAATCACAATAAACAAATTCATAATACAAGGATTAACTATAAAATTAGGCAATTAATAACAAACTGCAACTTATTCAGTTGTATCTTAAAAACTAACTTATAAAGCTTGGTTTTTAACTTGCATATGGATGCAATAAACATTCCAGTGACTTCTGACTCATTTTTATTTTGAGTAAATAGAATTTGGATTCAAAGGAATGCAAAACCAATTATTGAATATTTTGATTCTAAATGTGAGAAAAATAAGAATAAAAACTATTAAGAGATTCACTGATTCCATTACTTTTTATTAAGTTACAACTCAACAATAGACAATCAAATTAAAAATGATTTAATTAAATATATAAATAAAATATTTATATATGCATGTACATGTAAAGAACTAAAAAAAGAAAGACAAATTGTACCTCACTAGTATTTGCGACTTCAACAGATAAAATTAAGGTACTAGGAATAGCAGCTGGATGGAAATTACTCAATTTTTCTTCAGGACAAAAACTCCTCATAGCATGCGACTGAACGGATACAGCTGGATATGTTACAAGTACAGTGGAAAGCTGCAGGAGCCTGTACCTAAATAAGCAATAATGCATAAGTAAGTTAAAATGAACTATTTTTAACATGAAAGTAAACGAGTTAGTTTTATATTATCTCAGAATTATCTTAAGGGTTTTTTTTTATACAGGAAGTTTCTGAAAACTCAAACATAATAGATAAAAAAATTTTAAAAAGTAATTTGAGTTTAATGTTATATTAAAACCAGATATAAGGCAAGTAATAGAAAATATTTCTTTATGACTTGTTAATTTTGCAGTATATTTTAATTATAAATATCTAGCTTTAAAATTTTTTTAACAATAAATTCTGAAACATAATGGTAACCATAAATATAATGTTCATTAGTTAAGCATATTTAATAATTCAAATGAATTTAGTTAACTTCATAAAGTTAAATTTGATTTGAGATGGCTTAGTTATGTTTTTGCATGAGAAAATTGATTAATTACTAAATACAAATTACTCTAGAATAATTATTAAAAGTATAATTTTAAATCTTAATGGATCTTGATAATATATGATTAAAAACATTTCTAACAAATGCTCTTAATCATTTATTGATTTGAAATAAAATATTAAAAAAAAAATTTGATTGTTGACTGTTTATACAATGTGACACAATAAAAGATGCTGAAAATTAAATTTACAAAGCATGAATCATCTTATGATAAGCAAAGCAGATACATACAAATAATATTTATAATGCCATACATTATATTCATATACACAAGCAAACATAAGGATGGGAATATACATTATACAGCTAAATGAAATTAAATACTTTACTGACAAACATACATGACAAATTTAATAATGTTGATGTTTTTTTAATCAACTCATTACACAAGTTTTTAGTGGAATCAGACACAAACCCATTACTTGTATAAAATAACCAGCCATAAGCTTAATGCCCTTATGACTACTCACTTTTGTAGTCTCATTCGCTTCAAAAATTCGAAAATTGAACAAAGTTGGAAACATAAAAGCATTGAAATCAACATCTAGATTTAATCATTCATTCATCACCAACAAAAATTATAGGAAGGACATTGATTTTACATAATCAGTAAAAATACAAATCAATACATAATGATTAGAACAATATTAAAGGGAGGTAAAACCTTTTTTATACTGAAATTTTTAAACTATCACAACATATTTTTTATAAAAATTATTCCTCAAAACTTTATAAAACTTATTTTGAATAAATACAGAACTCAGTGGTGCAACAGGCCCATGAGGGCCAAGGCCTACTGTGCTTATCTCAGTTTACATGACCTTAGGCGCTGGAGTGCATGTGCAGATGTTTTGGTCAAGTGGTCAGTCCGACACAAAAAGTTTCTCTTTAAAACTAATATTATCGAAAAATAAATTAACTCTAATGCAGCAACAGAAATTAACTGAAAATATTTTTAAAATGATTTTTTTTCAATATCTAAAGAATAATAACATTTTATTCAACATGTCATAACATTTAGTTTTTCTTCTACATTTTTCTACATTCAGCACTTTTCTTATTTTGTTAAAAAGAGAGAGAAATTGATATCCTAAATATTCAATATATATTTTTTTGCAGTAAATTTTTCATTATATTTCAGTTGACTTATTTTGTTTGAATTTTTGTGGGTTTTCAATTTTTACAATAGAAATAACATGTCCTCAATTACATTAAAATTTTTTACACTTTTACTTGTTATATTTGAATAAAAATATATACCAGGATTCATACCTTAATTTAGGATGAGGGGGATCACTTTCATAATAAAATAAAATATCTAAATTATGATCTCCAGGCGTTTCAGGCCCTTTAATCCAAACAGGAATCTCTAAAGAAGCTCCTGATTCTAAAGCACAAGATTCCCCATCTGACATCAAAACTTCCACCATCCAATCACAGTCCCATTTAGCAATTACAGGTGATGGCTGTCTAGAAGACGATATCTCTTTTAAAATATTTTCAGAATCATTAATTTCTCCAGGATTTCCTATTGCAAATAACCCAGGCTTTGGAGAAGCCATAATTATTCTGCGTATTTTATGCTGGCCAATGTTTGTTAATTCAGCTGTCACTTTTTGAACTTCTCCACAATAGAGATTACTTGGAAATGAATTGAATTTAACCTAAAAAAATAATTTTATTTCTTTATGAACAGAAGAACAAAAATATTAATAAAAACAAACTTCACCATTCAAATTAAGAATCAGAATTTATACACAAAAATATTGTATTTTCTCTTTCTCTCTCACTATATATATACACAGTATAAAGTTCAAAATAAAATAATTATACAGTGTAACAAAATCAATCATTAGATGTTATATCAGCCAATATTCAACATAAAAAAGAAAATTAACTCATTAATAAATGTATGTGAACATATTATTGCATTCACAAAGGGAACATATAAATTTTCCCTATTAAAATAATAATATAATTTTAGAAGTAAAGTTAAGCTATACTATTCATTATTATCTTTAAATCAAAAAGGAAAACTTGCCGAGAGAAGTAGTTATAAAGCAGGGGTTCTCAAAGAACATTTTTGCAGCCTGGCCAGTATATTGGCACACAACAATATATAATAAAATTTCAAAATTCCTCCCAAAATAGAAAATATAGTAGTAGATAAGAGATGACAAGTGGTAGGAGCATTAAATTTTCTTCTTTTATATATGTTTATTGTATTGTATTATTTGAAATAAGCCTATGTTTCTATGAATATTGATATTTTTTGTGCCCACCTAAAGTTTAAACCTTGTTTCTTAAGCCCATATAAGCCTTTAAGTTTGACATCCTTGTAATAGAGCTATTAAAAACCCAACCTCAAATCTTATGTCCAGGAAAAAGTAAAAAATCATAACATGAAAAGTTAAGAATTTTTTTTACTCAAATCAGTTGACTAATGAGAGTATCTAGAAATAAAAATTTGTAATAAATAAATTTTACTTTTTGCAAATAATTAAAAACATTTAGCATGATTCATTCTAGATCTAAAAAAATTACGTGGCCAATTTTAAAAACTACCTAACCCCTTATACCCTGTATTTGAATGTGCCACTCATTATACGAGAATTGTTATGTGTGAAACAGGTTTAAAAAATAGAACTTTAAAAAAAACAAGTTAAAATATTTTACTTTTCAAAAAGAGTTATTACAAAACAAATAATTAATATTTTAATCAGCATTGGTAAATATTTTACATATTATATATACATATATATAAATTAAAAACTCTTAAAACACATACTACATAGCAGAGCTATTAATATTCCTTATTTTTAAAATGAAGCACACTTTTGAACACATAAAATTAGAAAATTAAACAAAATTGAAATTGTTTCATCAAAAGTGTACATATAAGGTCACATTTAGATTTTATCATTAATACCCTAATACATTTGAAATAACATTAAAAATAATGCAGAAAGATTTTGTAAAAGAGTGAAAGAAAAATGTGTTGTAGATTAACACAAAGAAGTAAGCATATGGTAAGAACAAGCAATATATTAGTGTATATTGTTTGTCCAGATTTAATAAAGTATATTTTTCTGTAATCAATCAATAATATCTTTTTAAAAAATACATAATTAAAATTAATTAGCTTGATGCTTCTCAAAATATCTGAATTTTGTCAAAAAAAAAAACTATTTTATCTCTCCCAAACAGTACTCTCTACTTAAAAGATTTATGTGATTAAGACTAAGTATATTTTAAACCACCATATTTATTCAAATTTAAGCTGCCCTTATCCCTCAAAGTTAACACTATTGAAAGTTGGGTGCTGCTTAGAATTGAAGGCAGAAAAGTCATTGGATGAGGGAAATTGAGCAAGATAAATAACAGGTCCACAAATATGTATTTAAAAGTTTTAAAACTGGCAAAATTTAATTAATTATTCACTTATTAGTTCTCATTTTAATTTTTTTAAACTTTCTTAACCACAAGACATCAATAAACCTTTTAATGCTATTTTTTCACAAAAACATGTTAATAATTAGGGTTGTGGCTCAGATTCAAATAAAAGCAGTATTAAAATAACAAAATATCCATTTTACCTGTAATTTTGCTGCTGAGTTTAAAACATTGATATTTAATCTATTATCTTGTGCATATGTTTTTGAAGCACGTTCTTTTGCAGATCTATTGAGTCTTGAACCTCTTATGCTGAAACATTGTTTTCCTTGAAGTGATAGTATAGAAGGATCGTGGGGTACAGAATCTGAGACTTGTTCCAGATCTTGAGATTTTAGAGCTAGCAGTTTGTAAGCAATACCTGTGATGACTAATTGACCAGTTTGCTTAGGTTTAATGAGAAGATGAATCTAAAAGTGATTGCATAAAAGTTTCATAACAGATTAAAACAATATATACCTTTGAAGAACTTTTATTTAGAATTTAAAAAACAACAGCAGTGAGATACAGCATTATGCAATAAAAATAAATATCAAGTTATGAGCAAATAACACATGAAAGTTTAATACTCATTATTTGTTAAGTATTCCACAACAATAATAAATAAGAATGAAATTTTTACATTTGTTGAGATATTTTTTTTATACTGTTACATCATTTGAGGTTCTATGTGTGTGAATTATTCTAATTTGGTCTTAATTTTTAACATTTTCTATTTATATCATTTTCAAAATATAGCATAACAAACATTTTACTTTCATTTTTAAAACATAAATTAATTAGGTGTTTTTTTTTCTCACTCTAACTTCATTAAAAATTTCGTTATCATAAAAACAATTTTAAGTTTGAAGCAATGAATATTTGACTCTTGAAGTTCTGCATATAAGGAAAAACATGAAACCCTTTCTTTAATGTTACAATCATTAAATTGACAAAAAAAAGTTAGCTTGAAATTAAGTTAATCTATCCCTCAAAAAATTATTTTTAAATATTAAGTATCAGTTAGTATATGTATATTACATAGAGAATATTTAAAAAAACTGCAAATTTTATGTTAAGAAAATACTTACCCTTTTTTCTTGATGAGGCTCGATCAAGATTCGACAAAGTATTTTAGTTTCAATGCAACTACTAATAACATCTTCCTGGAAAAGCAATGAAAAAAAAAGTTAAAAGATGTTATGGAAAATGTAAGTTAACAAAATTTATTTTCAAGAAAAGTTCTTTTATTAAAGAATAATGAACCGTATAACTTTTCTTTTTATTAATAATATTGGCATTAAGAAAATAGCATGTAACAAATGAAACTCATACAAAAAATTTTCAATCCTTTAAATACAAAAATATGTTTGGAGTAATAAGCTTCACAAAGATACATGAAGATTTGATTTTAATTTACATTGTATTTTGAAGCAAAAAATGGGCTACTGGCAATGGACCTCATAATTTTGGACCACAGTCAAGAAAGGAGGATGACACCTGAGCTGGCACCTTCCCTCAACTTCCACAGCATGCCAATGACAGGATTTTGACCCACGATAGATTTACATGCATTAGCCTTTCTAAATGGCGGGTCTGCAGTCACATTAGGTTTCAAGTGAGTGAGTGAATATTAACATCACACTTTTCAGCTACATGAGAGCTTTTGGCAACAGACCTCGTAATTTTGAACCATGGTCAAATGACAAGGATGGCACCTGAGTTGGCACCCCCTTTTCCTAACTACCACACCACAAAAACAGGAGGACATTTGAGCTCTTGACAGATTTAACATGCATTGCTCCCCTATATGGCGGGTCTCTAGTGGTACTGGGCTCAAACTCATGACATGCCTGCCACGATCCAATACCTTGACCACTCAGCTACCACAGCCACACTAGGTTTCAAACCTGCAACTCCACCACACTGACCATGAGCTCATTAATATGACCATGACCACTTGGCTACCAAGGTCAAAATATGGAAAGAAATATATACATTTAAGTTCATTTTTAAAATTATACTATTTGTTTAAGACATTTTTAGAAATAGAAAATGAGCTTAAAATTAAACCATTTAAAAAATTCAAAATTTTAAAAATTTAACTTTACCTGGCTGAAACCTGGTTCATTTTTTATGCATGCAGGTTTTTCATCATCTCCACTTTTAGCTTCAGGTGTGAAAGCCCATAATGGATATACATTGTCAATTTTAAGTGCAACTGAGAGAGGATTTTTTAAAACAACTTCTATACTAATAGTTTCTGAAATAAAAAAATAATTTTATCATCATGGTAAACAGTATTCCTAATTATTATGACAGAATTTTAACAACTACCATAAACTAAAATAAATAAACAAAACCAACAAAATAGTGAATTTTACAGTTGATCTTTTATAATACAAATTTTCTTCTCATTAAGCAATTGGAGAAATAAAAATCAGAAAAATAAGACAGATTACTTTCCCAATTGAAGATAAATCAAAGAATATTTAATAAATTTTACTTAAAGATTAGAATTAAACATTCTTTTATTCCTTTAAAAACCATTTAGTAAAACAAAATTACTGGCATTAAGTCATTATTATTAATAGAAAAGGAAAAATTTTATTCCAGGAACAAAATATTTCTTTAATTCTAATAATAAAGATCAACATTACAAACATTGTGAACATAATCATACTGATAATTTTAAAGTTTAACAAAGAGGGAAAAAAACAATTTTTTAAAAATTCGATTAAGGTAATTTTTAACTAACTTATATAAAAACTTTTTTTTCCAGATGGGAAATTGTTTAAGTATTAAGTATTGTGTAAAGTATACAATGTTACAATATATATGCATCATACAGCTTCTTTAAAATTTAGAAACATTCAATAAATATGAAATTTTTTTTAGTTTAAAAATAAAGATAATAAAAATTAAATAATGTTTAATTATAAAAGTTCACAGGCATATTTTATATAATGAAAAAAACTTACAACCCAATTACTGAATGAAATGATATATTAAAATATATAGCAGTATACATGTAGAGGTCAAAATATTATACTTATTTAAATGCATTTTATTTTCAGAAAGATTAAACAAAAATTTGATCTTGTACATTGTTTCTTAACACTATGATAAAATTTTAAGTTTGTCATATATAGTTAATTTGTTGTTTGAAGGATTTTCTAGTATATAAGACATATTTTCTGCAATATAAGACATATTGATGATATTGTTTGACTTTTGAATCAAACAATAACAGTACAAGAAGAATTCATATAATTTCAACAGATTTGCAAAGTCAGCAGAAAAATGACATGGAAGAAAGTGAATACTTTTCATTATAATTAAACTTGAAGATAGATATATCAGGTATAGTGCAATTGGCAATGATAAGGTTGGAATTGAGTGATTTTAGAATAAAAGAGAAACTATCAATCTAAAGACAAATAAGGACTGAAGACATCTACATTATTTTTAAAAAATCCAGCAAAAGAAATTAATACGCTTTTCACCAAGTATCAGCAATAATTACAGAAGGTGCATTATCTATGAAAAACTGTAACAATGGATTTATTTCCCATTGCAAGGATGATGCATCATTTATGAACAATAAGTATTATCATTACTTTGTTATTCTAGTGAACACATGAATATTATTTTGAAAATACTTAATGAAATTTAAACAAATCCTATATTATACAGATTATTTTAAACCCTTAAAGAAAAGGATAAAGACAAGTTACAAATACTTTTTAATGCAAAAAGTAAAATGTTGGAACATTTTGATAATCAACATTAGTTAACTGATTTGGCATTTTTAACTGATGTATGTGAAAAATTAAGCATATTAAATCTTCAGCTCCACAGAAAAAAAAATATTTAGCTAAAATTATTAGTTTTATAAAAGCATTAAAAGCTATACTATAATTCTGAAAGAATAACTTTTTTGTAAAGTTAACTTATGCATTTTCTAAGGATTTTTAAAAAAATAGTGATGATAGTTTTCATTTGAAATAATTTATTACTTATCTAGAAAACTTTTGAATAATTTGAAAACAGATTTTAGCATTTCATTACAGAACTTATGGCTACATTTTTGTAAATTCTTTTACAACACAAATAGACATTAGTAAAAATATTAAATCCGTAGCATAATAACTTCAAGGCAAGCATCAAAATTTGAAGAGATTTTGTATTTACAAAATAACATATTAAGATATCATTATTGAGAAAACTTTAAAAACATAGAGAAACATAAAAAAAATACATCTTTACCTTTGATGTGGTGCACTTATCCGGTGGACTGAACCCTGAACCTTTGGATCCAAAACCGAGTAACTTAACCACTACACCAAAATGATCACCATAGTGCGGAGGTTGTTACCGGCTTATATAGATTATATCACTACACACTCCCCTACCACAGAGTTGGTTAGGCGAACGAAAGATATAGTTGTTAAAGGGAGCAGCAAGTTTTGTGTGTGTTGGATGAGTTGCGTCACTTTAATCTGACAAATTTTTTTCCAGGATTGCTCTTTTTTGCGGGTAGGTGACGCCATAACAAATCAGTATAGGTTTCGCTTTTATTAGTACAGCTAGGGTCACCAAATGATGTGGCACGCTCTATCCTGAGGGACTGAACCTGGGACCTTTGCATCCAAAACCAAGTAACTTAACCACTACACCAAAATGATCACTATGGTGCGAAGGTTGTTACTGGCTTATATAGATTATATCACTACACCTTCTACAATGGGCATTATGAATGGGTATAGGATTGGGATTATCATTTTATACCTCTAAATGTGAGAAATTAATACATGATATGGAAAATTAAGGATGACATTGACAGAATCTTTTTAAAAATGTTTCCTTTATGGATATCCTGTTTGCCTTTTAAATTACTAATTACTATACTTGGTTTTATCTATTACTTTGAATATTTTATGTTAATTATGTGATTATGATTTTTTTCTTTATATATATATATATTTAATATCCTAGCAAGTGTATGAATGACAATTTAAAATTACAAAATTCATCTTTTTAACAAATGGATATAATATTAGAATTGCTTTTTTATAAGAAATCTGACTTGTGCCCAACACTACTCTTAGTCTGAAATGTTCCAGCATTATATTAAGATTAGAATTTTTTAATTATAACTGTTTGCAGAATTATAACTCATTCAAAAAAGAATTTTCAAAAATACATTAGGATCAATAAGTTGACATGTTTGATTCTTTAAAATAATCAAATTAGCAATGCACAACTTTGTTTTTACATTTTACTCAAGAAATAAAAATTACAAACAACAAAACCATATTGAATAGAAAAAGAAATTATTAACATACCTCCTATTATTGCATTTGGTTTATAAGTATTATCTGTTTTATTTGTAAAGCAATATAATTGATTTTGACAGACTGCATTATTTGAAATTCGAGATATGACTATTTCTTCCAGTTTACTCCAAACATTATTATTTAAATCTCCTCGATCAAAACCACGACCATTTACATAGAAAGGTTCATCTATAGTAAAGGGGGAAAAAAGTCAACTTAATACTTCAGAACTGAATACAAATCTATTAAAATAATAAAAATAGGTATTTAAATTTATAACATAAAAAGTTAAGTTTTTAAATTTTTAATCTAATTAAATAGCACTGAAATAATAGCATCTAATAAGATAAAATATCTGATTTTATTAAATTTTGCATTAGTACTGCGATACATATTAGTATGACCCAGCTTTCTTTTTCTTTCAAAATTTTTTTGATAATTTTCATATTTATAGCCATAATGTGGAAAGAAGCATACATAAATACCAATCTCAATAGACATTACAATTATCCAAAACTCCTTTACAATAAATGTTTTGTTCTGTTTTCAATGTATACGCATTTTTTTAAAATCCAATGCAATCTCAGATCTTTTGACATAAGTCGAAATACAGTACAAAACGATAAAAAGAAATCATGTACTGGGTGAGCCAAAAATTTGTTTAAACTTTAAAAATTGAGGGGAAAAAAGTAATATAAAAAAAAATTAAGTCAATTCCAACTTTGAATGGATGAAAAGAAAATATTTTATTAACGATTGAAAATTTGAACAAGATGTATATATATATGTCGTGGTTTTTTTAGTACTGTAGCCAATCCACTCTTTTTTTCAATGGTACACATTGCATCTTGTATTTTATGAATGTTCAATGGCAGCCGATGTGGAATGTGCAGTTTTTCCACCATCCAACAAAGTGACAACAATGCCCAAAGATGCAATTTCCTATTGCAGTCATATTTTCGCACGACTGCACCAGAAAGTTTAGTTGCTACAGGGAATGAAAATCCGAAGGTAGAACTCGGAACACAAAGCCATTTGACCTCATTCCAGCAATATCCAGAAAATTTACGGAAGCTTTTGAAATCCGTATCCAGATTCTCGTTCCCACCCAGAGAAGCACTCGGTGCCCACTTTCGAGGCCCCTGCTTCTGTAAGTTCAGTCTCTGAAGGGGGACATTATGGTCGTCCGGCATTATCCGGCAAAGTTACGGGAGTTTCTAAAATCCGATTTCAGAATATTCATGTTTCCCATCCAGAAAAATGACAGGAAAGCATTTATCTCTCCTCAAGAATTTTAAGGCAAGCCCCTTCCACAGTTCGTGCAAAATACTTTCGTCTGGTATTATTTAACGTAGATATGAGATCATCTTGAACTGGATTGAGAATATTCAGATCAGCAGTTCCGAAATACAATCAAGACCCACTTTTTGCGTCCCATGTTGGCAAGTTAGGCTGGTACTGCTGTCCGAGAATATTTCAATCCCCGGCATTATCTGGCAAAAATACAGGAATTTCTATATTTTGATTTCAGACTCGCTTAAACCATCTCAAATTACACCAAGAATACACTTTTCCTGCACCAAGACTTTAAGGGTGAGCTCCTGCCCCGGTTTGCGTAAAAGACTGTCATCCTGAATTATCCGGTAAAGTTACAATTATTTCTCAGATTGAATATCAGATTCGGATTATCTGTTTTGAAATACACCAGAGACCAAGTTTTCCCAAACCAAGGCTTTTAAGGCAAGCCCCTGCTATGGTGTGTCTAAAATACAGTCGACTGACATTATCTGGCAAAGTTATCGAAACTCCTAAAATTCAATTTCAGATTCTCATTTCGCACTCTAAAATGGACACGGAGCTGACTTTTGATGCTCCAGCGCGAGCAGGTTCAGTCGCTGGAGAATCAAAATCCAGATGCGGGACTCGAATCATATGCCTTTTCTCCTAATTTAGACAATATCCGGAAAGTTTAGTGGAGTTTCTGAAATATGATTTCAAATTATCGTTTACCGCTCCTAGATACAACTGAGGATTACTTTTGTGCCGCTGAGCCGGCAAATTCAGTCCCTGGCAAAGGCATTAGGGTCTTCCGGCATTATCTGGCAAAGTTACAGGAATTTCTAAAATTTGATTTCAAGTTCTCGTTCACCATCCCGGATTACAACAGAAACGCACTTTTCCCGCACCAAGACATTAAGGGTGAGCTCCTGCCACGGTTTGCGTTATAAATGGTCATCCTGAATTATCCGGCAAAGTTAGTTATTTCTCAGATTGGATATCAGATTCGGATTATCCATTTTAAAGTACGCCAGGGTCCAAGTTTTCACGATTCAAGGCTTTTAATGTAAGCCCCTGTTATGGTGTGGTCTAAAATACGGTTAGCCGGCTTTATCCGGCAAAGTTACGGTTATTTGCGGAAACTGACTCGAAAATCGGTGGAAAAAAATCAATAATAGCTATTCAAAATAAGAGAGTGACAGCCACGACTTCTCCCTTCAAAATCTAGTTTTTTTCTGCTAAATAAAAAATAGTGATTACACTGATCTAAGCAATAAATTAGAAGCGAGAGCTCTGGCGCCCACATAGACAAAACAAAAAGGGAAAGTTTTGCTTCATCAGATTCCACACCCCGAAATACGCCAGGCACTTAATTTTCATACATTTTGGTTTACAATATCTGCTTCCACAGACACATGAGCAATGCCACATTTTGCGATTATTCCCTTACGAGAATCTGGCAATGTGTTTTCCGGATTCTTCACATTTCCGGCAATAAAAAAATTATGGCGTGATTAATTGAAATAAAAACTATCCTAAGTTTTAAGTTGGACGAAATGACACACAGTATGCAAAATTATATTATGATCGGTTGAGTAGTTTTGGAGTCCATTGCAGACAAACCTGAGACACGTATATTTTATATATAAAGATGGAGAGAGTGAGCTAATAGTAGGAATTGAAAAACGAGAATGATTTGTAAGAAATGTAACAATGTACATCCAGTTTGCCTGAAAAACAGGTATTCAAGGCCAACTTTTGTCATTGTTTTAACAGTTACATTGTTACAACAATGCAAACGAATCTAAGTTGTTGTTGAAAACCGGTAATTAATTAATATTTGAAAAAACTGTATTAACATCAAATGTGCACCAGTATAAGTTTAAAATTTTTTATTTGAATTTGATTGGATGAATAGAAAGTATTTTATAACGATTGAAAATTTGAACAAGATAAATGTATATATAGTGAGAGTGAGCTAATAGTAGGAATTGAAAAAGGAAGAAATGATGATAATGAAGTGCAGTTTACAAGAAAGGGCTCACAAAAAAAAGTCGGGATTTCTTTAGCAGCAAAAAAATTTTTTTAGCCATACCCACATTATATCAAAGAGGAGTGTTACTTGTAATAAGCTGCATGCAAAATGGTGCACCTCCATACTATGATAATCAAGTAAAACGATTTCTAATGACTACCTTTGATGAAAACAGAGATTAATCGAGGTTGCAAGATTGCATTGCCACCATGTTCAGCCGACCTCACTACAGTCGACTTCAGGTAGTGGGGCTATTTGAAATCCCTTGTGTATCATTTATCCCCGTCAACATTCACTCTACTTGAATTCTGTTTGTTGTAAGGTTTTTGTAATTCTTTCCAATATGTTGCATTCAGCTGTAATGGGTGTTTTGCCACTTTAGTTGAGCCTGACAATGTTCTGGACGTCATCTTGAACAATTGTCATTGCAAGAATAAATTAATGGTCTGTACTGTCGTCCTATACAGCAGTGCCGATTTTAGCTTATTTCGGGCTCTGGGTGCAAAAGATCTACAGGCCCCCTTCACACTGGCGCTTTAAAATTTATAACCAGAAAACCTGGTTAAGTCCACTCAGCCCAAGCGTCCAATGGATAAACCGGCACTGCTATACAGAGTGTTTTGAATGGTCAGTGGCAACTCTACCAGTGATATTTTTGACTAAAAACATTTATGACACTAAAAAAAATCTTGACTTTCTTAAGCCCTTTCTTGAAAACTGCACTTCTTTATGATGATTTTTTTCTTTTTTACCAATTTTTGAAGTTTGAATGAACTTTTGGCTAACCTGGTATATAAACTTAATTTAACAACTAAACAATTTCCAATTTATCATTGAAGCAAGGTTTCAATGGATAAGTATATATATACTCCCTAATATTTTAAAAACATTATTATTATTGTATATTTGATACACACTTACAGGATGAGATTTTAAAAAGTTGGTAGTTATACAAGTAAAATATACTAACCATTATTTGCCATAGTATCTTCAGCTAGAAGAACTTTAGTAGCTTCAGAGTTTATAAGAGGAACAGGCAAAACTGGAAGATCTTTAACTGATTTTTGAGCTATAAATCTCTACATGAAATGAGAAATTAAAGATACCTTTAATTATCATGTTATCTGGTTATATTAAAAAAGAAATGAATAAATATCTTTCAAAAATAAAAATATCCATTTGGAAAAAATAATTACACAGAAATCTTTACATTAAAAAAAAAAAATGGCCATTTCTATTTATGCATACGATACTTTTTGAAATTATTGATTCTTTGTGAACTCCTTAACTGCTGTGGGCACATACCTACGCCTTGCTCAGCCAGGACATTAACTGTCTCTAACGTACATACATGCCTTTTAGAAATATGAAATTCTGCATAGTGCCTCTATCTGTAAAACTATTTCAAAGGCTTTGGAATGTAATACAATGACCTTGATAATGTTTACAAAGGATTTACTTATTTCAAAGAAGAATTTACTATATATATATAATTTATGCCTTTTCTTTTGCCTCAATACACCACATAGTTGGTGGCACTTGGAAGCAAATTATGTATCTTTTCCAGGGCAATTAAGGGGTTAATGTTAAACTACGAAGCTGCAGGGGGGAGAGGGGTCAACTGAGGACAGATTTCATAATTTTGAATTATCTGAGTTAGCTCTCTCTTCTCCGAATTTCCACACTGTACCAATGTGGAGACTTTGAGCCTTGACACACTTAACATGCATCAACGTCTCTACAAGGTGGTTCTTTAGTGGCATCAAGATTTGTACCCCTTACTTGACAAAAACAATCTCAAAGTTGAGTTTACACCCATGACCACTCAGCTACTGCAGCCCCAAAATTTGAAACACCTGGGAATTCTTAGAAAATGTACTCTCAATGCTTTAAGAAATGTAAACTGCATACACTTGATTTTTTTAAATAAAGAATATCGCAATAATCAAAAGTTTTAATGATATGGACTTCCACATTAAGTATTGTGCTACCAATAAAAAATTTGTATATATATTTAAAACTATCTCACTAAAATTATTTTACTAACCTTTAACACAAACAAATATTCCCTGAGATAATTTGCTTGTTCATCAGCAGGTAGCTGACATTTGGAGACTAGGAGAGGCTCAAATGCTGAGCAAGCACTTTCAAGTTGATCTAGTTGAATTGAAAGACGTCCAATAGTGAAATTGATATGATTATTTGCAAAATTCCACCCAAGTGAACGATACACCTATGGGAGGGGAAAATGCAACACTGAATTATTAAAAAAGGTACCTAGGGAATAACAATGCATGTTTCCCTATATAACAAACAATTGCTGTGCTATATATTCAATTAAATTTACTTAGTTTATGCAAAACAATTTAAAACTTTAAAGCAATTTATCTATCATTTATATTTACAATCACGGGATATAAATTAATTAGTATTATGATTATTGGATAATAGTATTAATAAATATAAATATATATTTACTTTTTAAGAGCTAAATTAATTGATTTCAAATAGTGTAAATAAACAAGATTAATATTGAACTTTATAAATCTATCAGTAGGAATTATATTTTTAAATTAAATATTTAAGAAGTAGCTTTTTTTATATATTTTTAATGGAGACAAATTTTAATATTTAGTTTTCGAATAATCAATTCTTGGGGGGAGGGGAACCCTCATTTATAAATATGCATATAGTAAATATTCAGTTTATAGTATACAAGATCTAATATATGATTTATGAGTAATTTAAAACCCATAATAGCACATTTAAATTAATATTACACATACACTAATAATAAAAAATATGTACTGATTTAATGAATATTCACTGTACCTGCTCAGCTTGTTTATATGATCGTAGAGCATGTTTTCTTTGACCAGATTTGCTAAAACGATGACCAGCAAGTATAATATGAAAAGCATACTTTCTTATTTTAGGAATTTTACAATGAATATAACAATAAGCTGCCTGTTCCAAACACAGGGCACTAGGTAAATCTGCTTCACTTGGCATACGAACAAATTGTATAGCTGCTTCACTGTACAAACCCTTTGCTTTCAAGCATTCAGTACTCAGAAAAGTAGCTCTTGTAGCAAGTTCAGGAAGTCTGAAAATTTTACGAAAACTTTTAAATAAAAAAATACAAAAAAGTGGATGATATATAAAAAATATCATTATCTAAGAAACAATTTTTATACTATATAAGAAAACTAATAAGCAATGGAGTAAAAAATAAAGTAAATACAAAAGTTATTCTATGCAATTCCTTAGAATCTTTTACTATCATAAATAAATAACTTCATAAAGAAAACTAAAATAATTTTTTTTTGTACAAATAAAATTTTTTTAAATAAAATCGGTATATTTAATATAAATACATTAATTCAAAAATAATTTTAAAGGCTAGAATTTTTTTTAAAAAAATTTGAAAAATTACAAGACAAGAATAGAAAAGGGAATCCAAAAATTCTTAAAACATGCACATTAATCTGTTTCAATATAATAGATATGTTCCCAAAAACTATGTGTAAAAAAATCACACCCAATATATATATATATTGGAATTCATAAAAAAGCATTCATACTGCATTCATAAAAAAGGAGACAATTAATCCCAGTCTTAAGAAATCAGCAAAAATAATAAATGAACTATGAGTTTTCAAGTTGGGATTTTAAAATGTTTTATTTCATAAAGATTGTTAGTATGACTTATATTCAATATAAAATCATGAAGGGTCTTTGTTTCTTTAAGCATGATTTTCTTCTCTTCGGGGGGGGGGGGGGACATTAATAACGCAAATATGTCTGATCTGTCACAGCTGCTTGTTCACTAATCAGATGGAGGTTTGTGCACCAGTTCATTATCTCCTCATTATGTATTATTATTTGTTTTCTTATTCTTTTACCTATCTTTATTATCCTGTTTGGTGTGGTGAGCTTGATATTTTGATACTTGCAAAACAGACATAATTCCATATTGAGGTTATAAAATTTGTAGAATTCTTACAAATGGAAATTGCAATACATTTCTCATCTCTAATGTCACAATTATAAAAATAAAACAAAATTTTTTTTCCTCATAATTTGAACAATATTAAATCCCCCCCCCCCCGAAATTGTATTAATTCAAAATCATACAAAAGAAATTTGAATTAAAACAAAATTAGGCATATTTAGTTTTGAAAACATAGCATTCAAAAGCACTCAACTCTTTATACATTGTAATTAAATACAACTACATAATAAATTATTTTGAAAGAAACTATATGTTATTTTACTAATAAAATAAATAATAGCAAAAAATACACCTCTGAATTAAAACTGAACAGAATATTATTTAGCAGTTTCATGATTTAACAAAGATGACTAGTGCATAAAATTTTTGTTAAATATATAAAACAATTAACAATTGAAATTTAAAAAAATAAATAAAATGATAATTCAAACCTTTGATAATACGAACCTCTCGATAATTTGAAGTATATGTTCAGTTTCCAGAAAAACTCTTGATATTTCGAACTAAAACAATACATTTTGGAACACTCAACATTTCAAAGTATAATCTGTGGCTGGTCAGAATACAACACACAATATAATTTGAAGTTATCCCATAAAATTCTCGACAATTTGAACACTCACTATCATGTACAGTCCTGAAGCAAACAGGTTGAAGCTTTCAAGTTTTGCGTTGTATTGTCTCTGCCTGTCTCCCCTGAAACATATCCTTTTTGATGACCATCTGTCTACTACCCCTTCTTTGTGTTTTCCAGTTCCTCAGGCGAAAAAAAAACTTGCTTTCCTTCTTCAAATGGACAACAGACCAACTGCACCTGTTGTCAGCCATCCATATCTTTCTTTAACTCATGGCCTTGCTAAACATGTGTTCAAAAAGGATGGTCCCCTATTGTGAAGAAGATATGCATAGGATTGTGCATGCATGTATTGAATGTATTCTTTTAATACAGGACTTTTAACTTCTGTATAATATATGTACTTTTTAGAAATACTTTAAAATAATTTTATACATATGTACCATTGTTGTTTCATTACATAGTCTTAAATTTAAATGCGTTAGAAAAAAATTTCTTTTCATGTGTTTTGGGAGTTTTTATCTATCCTCTTGATAATTTGAACTCTTGACAATTCGAAGTTTTTCATTGGTCCCTCCAACTTCGAATTATTGAGAGTCGACTGTATATTTAAAATAAGGTATCATAAAATTTATATATTTTTCTTTACAAACGGTACATAATGTAATTATCCTGAACATACACAAGTAAATTAAATCTGAAAAATACAATTCAAAAAATCAATATAAAAAAACAAGGAAAAAGTGCACAAATCTTACTTGCAAGTATGAAGATAGGTAGTAATTGCACTTTCAATGTAATGCATAGGATACTCGTGAGCAGAACTATTTTGCATAAAAACAGAGAGTGCTGCCATTTCCTGCAAAAAACAGTAACAATTACTTTAAAAAATTTCCTAAATGTAATTAATAATACTTTACTTAATGTAATGTGTTATTAAGAATATAATTTATTTTTAAAAAATCAAAGAAATTTTTTTTTAAACTAAAGCTTTATTAAACAAAATGTGTCTTTAAAAACAATTAATAAGTTTAAATTAAATACCATATTATTACACTGAGCTTGATAAAGCATTTCTCAAAATGATTTCTAGATGTAACTGAATAACAATAATTAACCCCAATATTAAAAGATATATTATAATGATAAAGTTAAACTATTGAATGTAAGGAGTAAAATATACCAAGCATACAGACAGTAGAATTATACATAAGCAAATGATAACATGCATAGTTGCAATTCTTGCAGTTTGTTTGAAATGACAATTTTTTTTCTGATACCAAATTAATTTTAATATCAATAAACTAATTAAATTTTAGAACTTTTTAATAAAATATTGATTAAAAACAAAAAAGAAATCTTCTTACTGAAGCACCAGCAAAATGAAGCCAAGCTTGATCAGCATTAAAATCTCTTTTGGCATTGTGATAAGCCTGATATGCAACTTCATATAACTGAAACATGAATGCTAAATCGCCAAGTTTTCGAACTTGGAGTTCAGGGGCATCAGGTCCATATCTAATGTAAGAATAAAAAAATCATATCAAACACAAATAAAAAAAATATGTGTACATATTAATTACTCACCATATTTATTCTTATCTAAGTGACACTTTTCCCCAACATTAATGCCACTGAAAATTAGGAGTGGCTTACAATTGAAGACAAAAAATTTTTTGGATGGGGGAAATTGAGTTTTTATCCCGTTAGATCAATTACAGGTTCATACATTAATTTAAAAGTTTTAATAGTGGTAAAATAAATTATTCACTTCTTATTAGTTGTAATTAAAAAAAAAATTCATTTCATAAATATCAAAGATAGCAAAATTTTTCACACCTATTTTATTTTTACACACAAATGTATTAAGAATTTGGGGTGTGGCTTAGAATCAATGGCAGCTTAGATTCGCATAACTACAGTAATTTTATATGTATATTATTTACTTTCTGAATTGATACTATATCATATACAGTGTAATGTGGCTTTTATAAAATAAATATTCATTTTAAAATAACATATATTTACAATAATTTCATTTCATCTCAATTACAAACAATATTACACCACCCCCAGTTTTGGTGTATTACTTATTTGTGCATCTCTTTTACACTTTCTTCTTCTGTAGTGTTATGGCATCTTTTTAGATACAGCATAACAATTTTTGGGAAAAAAGTACTTAATATTTATAATTTTAAACAGTAAATGTTACATAAATACATCATGTTATGATCATGGATACAACTTTTATGTAACTTTATATTGAAGCTTTGCAAATTTTTTGGAAATATTCAAATGCTACTGTGTATGTGCGTGTGAACATTAAAATTCAGTTTTTATCAACATATCTAAATATATTTTAATAACCACTATTTTAAAAATTGCATAAAACATAAATTAAAAATTATTACATAATCAAAAAATTATTAGTGAATAATTTTTTTGATTATGTAATAATAGTTTCATTTGTGTACCCTAAAAGGTGTAATACAGAATTAAAATTTCTTAACATACACAACAGAATTCAAAGATGAAGCAGGGGTCTGAACTCCTGGTTTGTTTCCAAAAAACTTTTTGGTTACTCCAAACAATGTTCGATGTAAGCCTTTTCGGTTTGCAACCTATAAGAGTATTACAGCATTATTAGTCAATTACAATACTATTTTGTTGCAGAAATTTATTAAATATATAGAGCTGAAAAATAGAGATAAAAATGTCATTCAAAGAAAAAAAAACATCCTAGATTTTAAAAATATTATAAGCAGCATACAAAAAAAAAAATGAAAAGAAAAATATTCAACTTCCCTGAATTTATATTTTACATTTAATTTATGAAGAATTTCATGTTACCTGTTCACTCAGCATTCGAACTCTTTTCTCGATAAATGGAATAAGGCCCTGGATGCAAAAATCCTGGACAAAGCATTTTATGCGATCCATGTCACTCTGTGTTAAACATAGTCCATGTCTTTTTATTTTACAATTGTTTTTAGAAAATTTATTTACATATCCTGATGATACAGTTTCATTTGAGTTCCCTAACTGAAAAAAATAAATAAATAAAATATACATTATATTTATGAAATAATAAGCATTAATTATTCTGGTATATCATTTTATTAAAAATAAAGCATACCATAACATTACTCTTTGAAGTTATAAACCACATCAATCATAGAATAATTGTAAAACTAATCTTAGTCCTCGTGTAAAGATTTAAATAATTTACAAAAATAAATTACTAAAATTCTATTTATTTATATACATTTATTGCAAAAGAAAAAAAATCTTTTAAAAAAAATTTTAATGCATTTATTTAAAAAAAAAATCTTTCTTACTGGAGATTCAGAATTCACAATGTCAGTATCAGAATTGTAAAGAAGTGGATGATGAATTGAACCCGATTCCTGAACAATTTTTAATGCTGAATCACCTAAAAGAAACAAATACATATGTTAAACCAAAAAGTAATCTATAAATTCAACAGGTAAATATTTAGTACAAACATTTGATAATTTTAAAAAAATAATAAATATTAAGACAATTTAATGTATTTATACTTTTTTAATGTAATATTTTATAAAATTTAAATCAAGAGACAATAACCATCTGATGGACATTTTGAGAAGTCTAATTAAACAACATTAATGCTCTTTCATTACCTACATTTAATTCATTTCCAGCACTTTCATCAAATAACTTTTATTGTGTGACATTGCAACTAAGCCATGCAATTTTTCTTAGTGTCACAACTCTCCTCTTTAATTCATTACTAATACACTCCCCAACTCTGCTGGGAATATGATTGTATAAAACAGCAGTTAAAATGCACCATCTATTTAATAAACACAGCACAATGATTTATTTATAGACTAATAACTCTGAACTTAGGAATGTTTCAACAGACATGTTTGAGAAAAAAATATTTTTTCAAAATAAACAAAAATACAATAACAAAAAACAAAAAAAAAAATCTATGGTTGAAAAATTTTAATTTAGAAGGCTGCACACTCCCCCATCCTTGTTCCAAAAAAAAAAAAAAAAAATTCAATTTAACAAATGTATTTTTTTTTATTCAGCATTTAAGGAAAAATTGACAAAACTATCAAAATCAATTATAGAACCATACAGTGAAATTTAATATAATATTTAATTTAATTTCAGTGACAGAGATGGCTGTAATTTTTGTTAATATAACAAATGCCACCAAGTACTCTAATAACTAGACAACATGACACCAGATACTTGATTAGATAAATGACCAGTAATCACATTATACAGAATACTATTCAAAAAATAGACAAAAGTAGTAAGAAAATATCACTATATGGAGTTTAACATAGACATATTTCACTACTTTAATAAGTCTTAAATGTTTTAAGAGAGCATAATTAGTATTCCATAAATACTACATTACATATTAATTTCTCATCAATTTTGCTAAAAAAATTTAAAAAATAATTACAGAAACTGATTGAAAATAAACATGTACACTGCTCTCATACCATATATGATACCAAAATGATGTCAAAACAAAATGCCACTGCTAAATTGAACAACACATTTAACAAGAATACTAGAGTTGAAGCTAAATATATTGTGTAGTGGCTATATTTAGATTAAGAGTTATAAATATTTATTAAATGTTATTTAAATATTAGTAGGTTAAATACTAATATTTGAACAACATATAACAGATATTTACTTTAGAGCACATTTTTAAAAAAAGGTGTTTCTTCAATGGATAAAACACAACACAACAATGGAATAATGATTAAATTTAATATGTTATGAGGTCTACCATTCATACATAAACAAAAAAAAAGCACATTTTTTGGCTGATCTCAAGTAACACAAACTCAATTTATTCACCAAAATTGTAAATCAAAGGTAAAAATAAATGTCTAAAGGAAATGACAAAACAAGTTTATATACCAGTTTTTTCTTCATCCACATTGGCATCCAAGGAATTTTCTTCTAAGGTGTGGTTATTTGATATATTCTATAAATGATAATCAAAATATAAACTTCTTTATTGAAAGAACTTGCAATTGTTAACATTCAAATTGATCATGAAATTTAATATACAATGTTTATTATTTTGACAGTCAAACTTGTTTCCAACAAGAGAGTCCAAATATATCATCAAATGCTTAAATTACCAAATTTTTAAGATACTCTCCCATTTTCAAGAGTTAAAAATATAAATTAGCTCTACGAAATATAGTAATTATATTACTTGCATTTTGTACATAATATTTTGGAAGGAATTGACTCCAAGGATCTGCCATCACTGGATCTGAAGCATCTTTAGTATGATTAGCATTTTGAGCTGATTCAGGTATAGAATTTATCTGTAGCAAATGACAAGATGTGGCACCAAATGAGCTTTTCATACTTTGGTAAACAGTCTCCGCTCTAAATAAAAAATAAAATTTCTATTATTTTGGTTAACCTATAATTTAAATCTGCATATATGTAATCAATAAAGGTAAATATAAATTTGTGCAATATATATATACACACACACAGTAATACTTCAATATGTTGAATTTGAAACAATAAAAAAACATACAAAAAAAGGTCTTCATTATGGTATTACAATCTTACAAATTAGTCTTACTATAATGAAACATTAAACTTCAAATGTTAAATGGAAAATAATACAATACAAGTAGTCTAAAAAATAATCAGATTAATAATTATGGAAAAGTTAACTTTCTCCAAAATTAATGAATGGGATAGCTTAAAGTGATAAAAGATTACTAATATTCATATTTATTAAAAGATCTAACAAATAAACATTAATTTATTCCCCTTCTATAAAAAATACATTAAAAAAAACAATAGTTATTTTTTTTAAACCATTAATAGTTCTGTAGCTCTGATTTAAATTATTTGACTAAAATGTATTTCAAGCTCATACAGGAAAATTTTGTTTAATAAGATAAATTTTGACATGATGATTGCAAACAGATGAATTGTTATTAATTGTAACAAAATTTCCCATAAATTATTACTACAAATCAGCTCACTACTATAATTTTGAAAAAAGGTAATTACTTTGAAGAATACTATTTTTTTTTATTTTCAATTATCCAATAAATTAACATTATAAAATAAAATATAAATTGCTTTCAAAAATATATAAAAATTTATAATAATGCTATGCATGTTTTATTATAAAATATAAATTTATAACATATTAAGATTAAAAAAGCAAACTATTTCATAATGAGAAATTAAAGTATAAAAGAAAACAAACAATAAACAGCCAGTCAACATAATTTAAGGAATTTAGTACTGGAATGTTTTTTTTTATTCAAAAACTTACTTAGCTAAATCATCAGACGATACATCATGTAAAAGTAGATAGTACGTAAACACATACGAGAAAAACCATCTGGAATTATGAGTATTTTGATGTTGTAATAACTGCTGTGATAGTTCATTAATTTGACTGAGAGGATCTTGATGAGATGATGATACAACAAATATACCTAATATGTTAAGGATATACAATGCCAAACAAGGATAAAACATACATTGAAAAAAAATATAAATTTAATAAATTAAAAAAATAATTTTAATAAAGAATAACTTTAGTTTAAAAGAAACACATAACTAGAAAATTTAAAAGGTATAAGTGAACAGTAATATGAAAACTGATAATTGGACTAATCTTCAAATTCCATCTTCTAAAAGCTTTAATCAGAAAATCTTCAACCCCAAAACATTTTGAATGTGAATAACCAAAATTAGTGAATATTAACGTCCCACTGTTCAGTTACACGAGGGCTTTTGGGGACGGTCCACGTTCTTTTGAACCATGGTCAAGTGACGCGGACGACACCTGAGCTGGCACCCCTCTCTCCTAACTACCATACCACACCAACGGGAGGACGTTTGAGCTCTCGACAGATTTAACGTGCATCGCTCTCCTACACGGCGGGTCTTCAGTGGTACTGGGATCAAACTCATGACATGCTAGCCACGATCCGATGCCTAGACCACTCGGCTACTGCGGCCACTGAATAACCAAAATAGAATATAAATTGATTTCATATAATTTTGATACCGCAATGAAAATTTTTGTCACAATAAAGTGTAATTCATTTTACAATGAAAGATTTTTTTAAAAGAAAAGTTGAAAATACAGCATTAACAACTACTTTCAAAGGAAAAAAATGAATATACATTTTAAATTCCATAAATTGAACAATCATCATTATATTATTGTAAAGCCTTTAATTTAGATGGGGATTCGGGAGAAGGGCTAAGAAAATGCAAAACTTCCCCTTCCTCAAGCTAAAACCAGAATTCTTTACTTTATAAAATGGCATGTTTTTAATCTATTTTTTAAATGAGAACATTATAAAATAAAAATTGCTATTTTTAACTTGTACAATTTAATGTGAATGTACATTGTTGTAATATTTCAAAATAAACAAAATTTAACATTATTTGCAACATTATTAAGTATAAACCTTCATTCACTTTAGTAAAATTCAGACATTAAGGCAGTACAAAATTTTTATGTGGCCTCAGCTCCACTCCTCATTTTAAAATCTTGAACTTACCATTATTTTAATTAACATACAATGTATCAATACATTTTTTGTTCTTAGATGTTAAACAATTATTGCTTTTAAAAATAAAGCATACACAATTTAAATATTTCTTAAGTCTTCCGAATCTATAATTTTTTTAATAAATAAAGGATGATAGTCATAAAATTACCATTTCATTATCAAATAAATAACAAAAAAGTTCAAAATAATTTTCAGAGACATAAGTTTAATTCATTAAACATAAACAGAATCTAATTAGTTCAATGCTTATGAACAAATGGTTTGCTACAAAATTAATATGAAAAACACAGGGATAAAAAAAAAAAACAATATACATCCAAAATGATGTAATATTATCAAAATAATAAATTCCCAAGGATACAAGACAGATAATTGTGGACAAATTCATGCTCAGGAGATGATGTAACTTGGAAGAATACTTCTCTATATGCTTCAAACCATGGTGTTGTAGCTGAAAAATGACATAAGATAAAATATCAAAATTCATAAGAATTTCCAAAGATGAAAGCAATTTGCATATATAAGCATTATGTTATTTTTAAAAAATACATTAAATAAAACTGAACACAGCAAATAAATGTTTTATAAGCATAATTATTTTTTCCAAATTTTGACAAATATAGATATGTAAAGATTGGTAAAATATTTCAATCACTTCCTTCAAACGCAGGTTCTTTTTTTTTTTTTTACCTTTTCTTTCTTATACATTGAAATAACATTTAGAAAGAAAAAAATATATATCATAATTTCAAAAATATTACACCTATTTCTAAAGTTTTATTTTAGAGAAAATACTTTCTAATAAAAATGTGTTCTTACACATATATTACAATCTAATCTTGTAATCAATTTGTTTAAAATTAATTTTTTTCATATGGATTAACCCCTTAACTGCTGCGAGCAAATATATACATCTCGCTCCACTGTGATGCGTTAACTGCCCCTGAAGTGTATATAAGTCTTTCCAAAATAAGATCCTTTTCATTACACTGCTATTAGCAAAAACTATTCTTAAGGCTTTGAATGCAAAGAAAAGATATTGATAGTGTTTGCGAAAGATTTACTTATTTTAGAAAAAAATTTGCTCATTTATGCCATTTCTTTCTCCCCAATACACCACACAAGTGCACCCTTGTGAAAAATGGCGGCACTGGGGAGAATTGCGTAACTTTCAATTAACAGTTGAGGGATTAAGTTAATAGTAACAAAATGCAGCATAGAAGAAAACAAAACTACTAAACTGCTGTAGATTAAGTGTTTATAAATGTCATACTCACCAGCAATACAAGGGTTATGAAATGTTATAAGGTAGTTTAAAAAAAAACAAAATTCAACACATTTTAGAATTATTAATTAATTTTTTATATTCATCATGTAACATAACCAATATAATGCAACCTATTTGATAAATCATAAAAATATGAATTTATTATAAGTAAATTAACAAAAACTTCCCTGATATATTTTGATGTATTAATATTTTATACATGATGTGTACAAGATACATTATTAAATATTTATAATATCTTTTTAAAAAATCAAAGTACACTTACATGAATATTTTAGAAAGTAATTATCTGTAGTTAAAGTATTCATTAGAACCCCATCTGTGGCAGATGTAATATTTGAAGCAACAGCATCATGCATCATTTTTTTGCCTGCAGTGGGAGATGGTGGTTGTGAATGCAAATGTTTCATTATAAAACGGAAGTTTTTAATGGCACATGGCACATTATTAGGATCTCTAATGGTAACTATATGGAAAAAAAAGAATGTGAAAATATTAAAAATATAATTAAGAAATGCATACATTATATGGATTCTCATAAAAAAATAAAGAGAAAATAGTATCTATAACAATGTAAAGAAATAATAAAATTTAGAATCACATTCTACTCAACAGAGTGACAGAAAAGCACAAAGTTAAAACTCCAATTTTAATTTTCAACAGTAAAAAGAAAAAATGAGAATAATTACAATTAATAAGAATACTTGGTATTTTTCCGCAAATCTCACCAGGCAAACTTAATTCGCAGCAACAATTAGCATAGACATAAAAAATATTAATAAATTTTAGTTCTACAAATTTTTTACTTTGGAGGCATAATATCGCTTAAAATTTTTTCAAATGGGCTGCAGCTTGCTTTGAAAACATAACAGTAAAAGTTTACCAGCGGGAAACACTCCATTTGGCGTTGGTTGTATCATTTTCGGTGACTTTATCACCTGCACTTGTGAAATGGAAAAGTACAGAATATTTTTTAAAAAGCCTGGCCTCACTCAACACAGTTCTGTTTTTGTGTAGTTTTTTGGTTCTAGTTGATTTCATTCTTATTTGATTTCTTTGTTGGATGCAACATTAGATGATTGGCGATTAGGGAATATGATGTTTTGAAATTGAAAAAAATGCTTATTTGCCCTTGTTGGCTCAAGTTAGTATAGGGGGCCCCTATGGATTTGGCGACTTTGATATTGATATTATGGTGAGATAACGAATTCATTCTGGCTTCCGGACACCTATCGCTAAGTGAAGTAGCTTGGCGATCGATTTTGGTTGCCAAAGGAAATTAACATCGCCAAGAGCCCCCCCCCCCATACTACACTTTAACTGCCATGGTTTCTTAATAATTCTCAATTTTTTTAAGACATCCGTACAATAGAATGTCTCAAATGAATGAAAAATATCAAAATGTCAGCAGATAGACTTGAACATTTCATAGTGAAAGATTTTAACTTTCTTGATTTGATCATTGAATCATATCTATCTGTCAAACACAAGTAGAGCAGTATAAAATATTGCAACAAAGAACAAATATTACTCACTGACTTACAGACCCTTGATTGAATTAATGAAAGGTCACATACATTCCAAAAGGAATACCCAAGTGCTTTCTCTAATCACATATTTAATTTTGAGTCTAATGGGACTCTTTTTAGGAGGTATTAATCAATAATTTTCTTTTAATGTTACATGTTTTCTTTAGTATACATATTTTCAGTATTTTGTGGATTATTTGTTTAATGAAGGTGCTTCCAGGTATAATAAATTAATAAAAAACTTTCCAACAACAAACCAAGACAATCAGGTAAAAAAAAAAACTAAAGGCAGTTATTTGGTGGTGAAATTGCACATTGTGATTTTAATGGATATGCATCATCAGAGGTAAAACATTCTGTTCAAACCAGAGAAAGTTTCAAAATGGACACTTGAAGAGCTGATAAAAGTGTTATTGTATACACTACAGGTATCAGTTCATACTGGCCAAATAAAAGACTGGTACAATTCTTTCTAACCCATTGATATGAAAAGTTTTATCAAAAGATCTTCTACTTAGTATGCATAAGCATTATATGCCAACGATTTCATACATCACAAAAATTGAAAAAATGTATGATGTCAATATTTTTTTCAGTATTGAAAATTTAATTTACATTTGTTTTAACACATTGAGTAGAATACAGCCATGGGAGGTTCCATTGCAATTATTATTATTGATGGTTACTTATATTTTGCAGCAAAAATGCATGATTATCCTGTATAATACAAATTATATTTCAATACACACAATTTTTAATGCCTAAATATTATTCAAATGAATATATTACAATTTAAATAACATTAATACAACATTTTCAATTGACAAACTAAGTTTTTAGATATTTTTATTAGAAAAGTATATAAAAATAAATAAAATACATTTTACATATATTACAGCAAAACATTAAAACAGCGCATTATCCAAAGAAAAAAATTTGATGAATCTCTAGCAGAAAGATATGCAACAGTTCATAATGCTAGAACTGATATTTTCACATAAAATAATCAAATTACTTTCCATGTTTTAAAGAAATTAATTGCAACTTTAATTACGTATAAAATACAAAATAGCTATTCTTTTTTAGTTTTAAAGCTGGAAAAGTATAATAGGTTTTATTGTAAAAAATAGAGAATATTTAATAGTGTATCTACATGTGTAGTACATAGTGTATCTACATGTAATTTAAAATCAATTTTAAGTTTATAAACTTTTATTCTGATCAAAACCAACTTGACTCATATAAAGAGCACTACATCAGCTTTTTAAAATTTTATATTGTCTAACTTTGAACTTAAAACTTATGTTACATTTATTGCTGAGTTTCCTTCTTTAATTTGCTTCAATTTTATAGAAACCACATGGTATTTTACATTAAAAGGAATATCAAAATTAATGTAACACTGAACCGTTTCATTTTGCGCTCAGCAATATATATTTAATTATAGATTTCGAATAGACTATTGAATGTCCAAAAAAGAAATTATGTCAAAGCACTGAAGTTAATGAATCTAACATATATAGGTATATAGAACTTAGTCATACAACTAAATCATTGTTTCTGAAAAAACTTTTAAAAAAATTCCAGCTGGCCATATTTTTCCAAAATATTTTCCTATTTAAAAATTCAAACATAAAATTAAACAGCCTTTGTTGAGAATAAGTCTACTCAATATACATGGACATTTTTTATTGTGAATAACTGTCAGTTGCATTACACAATTTGAATTTTTAATTTTGTATACGATTATTTATAAGAAAAACAATTTTCATTTCTTAAAAAGATTATATGTTTCTTTAACTACAGACTTTCAAAGTATAAGGAAGTGATTTAATTTACGGATAATTTATAAGCTTTCTTACCTTCAGTATTTAATCTACAAAATGGTTGCACCATCTGAACAAAAGTCAAATTATTTTTAGCACATATTTGCTCAACATCACTACTACACAAAACAGCTATACATGGGGAAAATACATCTTGAATAAGTTCATATGCTGTTTGTTTACAAGTTGCCATGACTCAAATTTAAATATTCTTCTCGATACAATAAGCCAAACAAGTTTTCGATTTATTTAACATATATTTTAAATGTACTGGCAAGATAATCTCGTGTTTTTAAAACGGTATTAAGTAAATAAACTTAAAATATCACAACATCCAATTAGTAATCAAGTACCCATAACCATTTATAATGAAATATCTGTTAATTATATTTTTAAGCGATGATTATTTAATAACGCACGATGCAAAACGTTTTCTTTTTGCATTAGTAGACATTGTAAATAATGATCAGTTTCCAAGGTGCACATCAAATCACTTCACAGTGGGTGTCCAAAACATAGTGGTCTGCAAAACTTTTCACTTCAATATTTCCTTTCGTTGGTTGCAGTTAAAATATACCTTGGCTATGACACAATTTCTAAACATTTTCAAGGTCATTTTGATGCTTCTTAATTCAAAAATCAATCATCATTTCTTGTTCTTGTTTTAGAGAAAAAGATTAATTGATTTTTTTGAAACTTTAGATTCAATCTATTTGATAATTTTTTTATCTTTGGAATTTTTAGATAGATCCTATGGACAAGTTCTACCGTAAAGCTTACTATGGGAACGCTACAGTCATTAGTACCCTTTTCTTTTTCCGGTTATTGCAAAATCTCCATTGTTTTGAGTTAAAAAATTAACAAGGTATTTTAGAAAAGATACTGAAATAAATACTATAAAATCCTGAATCTGAAATCTACAGATCATCTTCTATCCATATAGTGCAAAAAAAAGTTTCAAAAACTGGCATTAAAAGTTTGAAAAACTCAGTTGAGTTTCGATGTTTTCCCATAGATTAAAATTACACCGGAAGTAAGTGAGGGTTCCACTGAATGTTGTTGTTTACAAAGTAGAACTTGTCCAATGCGGAATTCAAGTACCTGAGTAAAGAAAGAAATTACTTCTGCCCTGTTGATTAAGCAATACCACTACTTTTAAAACACATAAAGCGCAAAGAAACAGGGGGGGAAGTAAATTTTTACAGAACATTTAATTATTTACATATAAATCTGGTAAAACTTAGCTACAACTGACAGTGCCGAATTAATTTCATTTCGGGCCCTAGGCGCAGAAGAACTACAAGCCAGGGACGTAGCTATTAACCGTGAAATGGCGCGCTTATGTGGAGGACAGAGCCCCGGACCTTCAGATCCGAAACCAAGTAACTAAACTAAAAAAGATGTAAGTTGTTTTGTCAGGAGTGGATCCAGACAGCGCTACATACACCCAGATAGTTTTCTTTAATACAATGCTAGCGCCATCTGTTATGTAATATGGAAACTAAAATAATTGAATAGTCCTATACTATTTTTGAAAAGCTGTATTAGTCAAATGATTTTTGCTGAAGTTCTTATTGCATTTTATTTACATTTTGGATAATTTTTACTTTTAATTTCTTGGTATTTTTTTTTTTGCTTTATTTTATTAATTTTTTCATAATCTTTCTTGTTATTTTAATAAGTTAATTTGTTTTTTAATTTTCTGTAATCAACTTTTTTATACTTATTGTGTTTTTAAATGGAGACTGAAATGAATGTACATAACATAGACTTAAACTTCTCATTTTGCATAAAACAAAAACTTATAATGCTCATAATTTTTTAATATGTTATTTTCCAATGTATTTCTACATTAAAATACTATTTTAATTGAACATGACTGAAAATGATTTTTTTTAATTTGACACATAATTTTGCAAAATAGTGGTAGCATTTGTTACGACAAGATTACTTAGATTAATCATTTAACTATTGGCATAAATATGAAATTAAACTATGATATCCTGGTGATTATATTTGATTTCAATATATTGTAATGTGTGTGGTGAAAAAATAGCTTAAATGTTGTATTAATATAATATTAATGCATGTACATTATATTATATTGAGAAAGTTATTCTTAAAAGGTACTTTTAAAAAACTACTTGATAAGTTGACATATTACTTAATTCTTTTGAAAAAAGAATATAATTTAAATCTAGTTGAATTAATTTACATGTTATATAAAAATTTAGGTTTTTTTTTTCTAATATTTTATGCTCTAATTTTTCTTCACGCAAAGCAAAATTGTAGATATATTTGTTTTGCTGCGCCAAGTGAGTCTGGCACGCTTATCTGGAGGACAGAACCCGGTACCTTTGGATCCGATACCGAGTAATTTAACCACTATATCACCTTGGTACGGAAGTTGTTACTGGCTTATGTAGATGATACCGCTACAACCGTATCATTGATATGGGACCCTAAAACGCGTAAGCAAAAAATCTCAAAATGTTAAGGGGCAGCTTGCAAGAGCCACCAAGGATCTTTGATACAGGGTCCACTCAAGATTAGCTACGCCACCACTAAAGGCCCCCTCTTCACTGGTGGATCGAAGTTTATAACCAGAAATTCTGTTTTAGTCCAGCTTATCCGGGTTCTTCCGGGCCCCTGTGTACCCGCCCAATGGATACATCGGCACTGACAACTGAGCATGCACCATCAGTACCGTTTAAGCTCGATTCGCGCTCTGGGCGCAGATCTACGGGCCCCCTTGTCACTGGTGGATTGAAATTTATATCTAGAAAATCTGGTAAGTCCAGCTTATTCGGGCCCTTGCGATCACCGGGCCCTAGGGTGCCCCCTCCCCCCAAACGCCCAGTGTATAAACCGGAACTGTGCACCATTCACATGTGAAATTTACCCATTGGAGTTCCAATGTTCAAGCTTCACCCCGATCTGCTTATACTTCAGTGGTGGAAATGCACATATAAGAAATTCCAAGCAAGACAGAATATTGAAGGTATATTTCCAATAACATTTATACTTTCAAGTGATCCATAGAGAAACTTTGGCTGCTGAGAGACATCAGGACGAGATCCTTGATAGATGTGTCTGTAGCGGTATCCTCTAAATAAGCCAGTAACAACCGCCAGACTGAAGTGATCCTTTTGGTCCACTGGTATGTTACGTGCTTATGGAACCAAAGGTACCGGGCTCTGTCCTGCCGGATAGGCGCCACTTTATTGGTGACCCTGGCTGAACTAAAAAACAGTGAAAGCTTCTGAACTGTCGTGATCCATCTACCCGCAAAAAGAGCAATTAAAGAAAAACTCTTTAGACTCACTTGACGCAGCCAAACAAACTCGTCAGACTCACTTAACGTAGAAAAGACGTCAGACTCGCGTGACGCAACTCCTCCAATTAACAGCAACAACTCACAAGCACTCTATAACAACTCTATCGTTCACTCGTCTATCTACCGATTCACTGGTGCTGGAGTGTGTAACGATATCATCTATATAAGCCAGTAACAGCCTCAGGACTGAAGTGATTATTTTTGTTCGAAAGCAAAGTCGAACTAGATTCTAGAAATTCAATTGCAGGGTGCATCTACCAGATGCTGAGTAACTTTGGTTAAAATAAGACTAGACGTCTTTCAAGAAAATTATTCGTTTATTCTACTGAGGACGGCACATTATGATACATAAAAGTTAAACGTTCGGCTACCGCCAAGAGTACAACCAGCTCTGAATATATTCGTCAGCTCGCAAACTGACGTCACAAACAACGCCACCTAGCGGCAATTTTATTTCGCTTCATTTTACAACAATTTTGGTCCAGTGGTATGTTACGTGCTTACGGAACCAAAAGTACCGGGTTCTGTCCTGCCGGATAGGCGCCTCTTCATGTCCACCCAAATGTTGCTGTTATTGATAATGTGTGTGTGAATTCCTTCTCTCTCTGCATATGTGATGGACGATAATGTGCCCTCACCAATCTTACCTTGAGGATCACGGTTGTAGTCGAATGGAATATCCAGCAGCTAAACCTGAATCTGATAGACCATGTAAGTCAGTGATTCCCAAAGTCGTCTATATAGACCACCAGGGGTCTATGACGATCTGTAAGGGGTCCACGACAGTAAAATAATAATTTGGGGGTCCATGAGGTGAAAAGGGGGGTCTACGATTGTGGCTCTCATTAAGCCAGATCGTGACTAATATTAAAAGGAAATTTACTAGATTTATTTACTAAATTTAATGGTTTGTTTGCAGTTACAAGGCGACAGCATAAATGTGTTATAAGAACTACATTTCGCACAGCCTTTCTTGCCAGAATTAAGCTAAAGGAGCATAATTTTGGACGTCGCCAACATTTAAACGCCCTTTTTTTTAGATTTTGAAACTATGTTTCAGAATGTTTTGACTATCATAGTACCACAGAAGACAATGAATTCATATGGTCACTTTGGAAAAAAATATTATATTATAAGAATTAAGCACTAGGAATATGCACTAACGAAGATCTTAAAGTAAAGTTTAGAAACGATGTCAACAATTTTAGCTTTAAAAAGATATACCTGTTATTCATTCCATATTATGGAATATCTTGAGAAAGCTTTTAATTGTTTTTTCGATTGAGAAGGCGTGCTTGCCAATCTCCAAAATAAAAAGAAGAAGAAGAAAATACTAGACACCACACACATTAACCGAGGAGATATTTAGGGTTAAACCCTGATAAGATTGATGTCAAATGTTGAAAGCTTATTATTGCATCCCCAGATTCCTCAAAAAGCACATGTTTGTTGCACAGTTACTTTATGTAACATTAGTTAAATTTTAATTTAATTAACTAATTAAATTAACTAACATGTGTTTTCTTAAATTTTTAAACTCTTTTATACTTCACTACAGTTAAAAATTTTAATCTTTTATAGCAAATAGCTCTATACATGCTGCCAAAAATACAATTAAATTGATAAATTTGCACAAATTTAGTATTAGGAAATTAGGGGTCTACCCCAAACAGAAAAACTTGCCAAGGGGTCTATGAGGCTAAAAAGTTTGGGAACCTGTGATGTAAGCCATGCTACCTTGATTGACACGTTGCAACTTGGGTTCTCCTCCAAGATCGGTGGGTGATCTGGAACAAGGTTTACTCTGTATCTGGCTTCTCTTTCGGTGATAGAGAACTTAATTGGGAGTAAGAAAAATCAAGGCCGCAAATGCATTGCAGTTAGGAGGGAATACATTCTTCATTAGAGTCCATTTATGTGATGCTTTATTGACAATTTTCCACATAAAACTGTGATGCATTGCTTTCAACAAAAATTAATTTTTTTGCCAATGACTTTCTTCAGGAATGACCGGTCAAATTTCTAAAAGTAGCTGAGAAGATTTGACTAGGAAGATTCATTGGGATTGGACTATGGAGCAGAGTCTCCCAGATCTTTTCCCTAGCATCATCCTCTTGAATTCGGCGAATGTATTTTCTCAAGGATCTGGAGATATTTGAAAAAGACTGACTGCATGGCAGAAGGCTGTGAAAGATTACAACCATGCTTTGCCAGAGAGTACGCCTTTTCTTGCCTGGGATGCCGCAATGGCTAGGAATCTATCGGAAGATTGTTGAGTTTATGAATTTTTCACACCTCCTCCACCTCTATTGAGTGGCCGCGGTGGCCAAGTGGTCTAGGCATCGAATCATGGCTAGCGTGTCATGAGTTCGATCCCAGTACCACTAAAGAACCGCCCCTGTAGGGGAGCGATGCACGTTACAACTGTCGAGAGCTCAAACGTCCTCCCGTTGGTGTGGTGTGGTAGTTAGGAGAGGGGGATGCCAGCTCAGGTGTCGTCTGCGTCACTTGACCATGGTTCAAAATTACGTGGACCGTTGCCAAAAGCCCTCGTGTTGCTAATCAGTGCGACGTTAATATTCACTCACTCACCCACCTCTATTGAGTCGCTAATGCGTAAGAAGCAGAGAGTGAGGATCGCAGACTGAGAATCTACAAAGGAAATAACTCTCTATAAGATTTCAAGTAAATGTTTATAAACCAATATTATATACAGAGAGAGAAGATCGCACTATGAATATATAAATTTCTACATCTAGATCATTCCAAATAAATTAGGGGAGGGGGCATATATCACAGCCCGTGATTTCACCATATATTTAATTTTTCACCGTCCTGTCAGTTGATATTAAAACTATTTATCCTTGTTCAAATCGAAGTATTTATTATTTTACTGTAAAGAACAAAACGCATTTCATAACACAAATCATGAAGTTGACTAAAAGTCGCAACCATTAGTTAAGTGTCTTGCTCTTTTACCCACCTTCCTGCAAAGAATTTCGCTTTTTCTTTGATTTGATTAGCGTCGCATTCTAAGGAAACACTAAGGCTATTGGTGACGGACCTCGCAATTTTGAGCATCGGAGAAGTTTCGAGGATGACATCTGAGCTGGTACCTGACTATCCAAGCTTCCACACCCCGCCGATGGGTGCAATTTCAGCCAGTACAGATTTAACGGTATCAGCCCATCAACAAGGTGATTCTTCAGTGGCACTAGGTTTCGAACTCACGACTGGCCGAACATGACCACTAGGCAGGGCCACTTTTCCGCTTAGGCACGCTAAATACATGCCTGAGGGGCAAAAGATTTAGGAGCGCAAAAAATTGAAGACGAAAAGAGAGAAAAAAATTAAAATTACAGCGAACGTACCACCACCTAGCAAATCATGTGAGAAACATTTCTGCCTTTAAGAGGGTATAGACTGAAATGAGATCTACTATGGAAAAAGAAAAACTTGACAATTTGATGTTGCTATGCTCTTAAAATGATATTTCAATGAAAATTGCTTACAATGATGTTATCAACGATTGTGCAGTGATCAGAGCTCGAAGAAAACCTCTGTTGTACAAGTACAATGACAGAAACTCTACAAAGAATAAGGATGTGTAAAAGTAAAAGATAGTAAAGTGATAAGCTATGAAAAAGATAATAATTAACAAGTTTAAAACAGTTCATACAGTAATGTGTATACTGTTATTGTACATGACTTTATGAATTTACTATAGTAATTTACAAAAAGAAGGGGAGGGATCCATGATGCCGTGAGGTAAGAAATGAACAAGAGTAGCCAAATGATGCTATTATCCTTTCCTTCTGGCTGCCAGTTGCCAGTCTAGGACATGGCGGGTCTATAGGTGGTTGACAATGGAAAGACTTTCCAAAGAGCAAAAACAAATAAAGGAAAAAGAGTGAGAGAGTTAAGAGAAAATCCGTCCGCAACGCAAACTGGCGAGGTAAGATCTGAAGGAAGCGCCTAGGGTGCCGGGGAGGTTAAAAACGGCCCTGCCACTAGGCAAACTGCCGCTACATTTCCCGAAAGCGAAAATGTTTGGGTAGCACATGAGTGGTATGGTGTTTTTCAAACAAAGACTTAACCAGCTAAAGACTTCACGCGCCATATTTTTTTTAAAAAAATTCTTCGGCTACACATGTTTTACTTTGAATTGCATGGCAATTGGTATTTGCGACACAAGCATACCTATTTAATTTAACTAATGAAACATTTAATTTGTTTCCAGAAGATACTGATCGCCGTAATTAAATTTATTATAAATTAATTCGAGGAGTCCTTTATTTTACTGTCTCTGCCGCTGTATTTCTAAATGTTTAGGGTAAATTATTCTGGGATGGCCAATGTATAATCAAAATTCCTAACAGAAAAGAAATGAGAGAAAAACAAACTTTTGAACTTTAACGAAACGGAAACCGCTAGAAGATGACCCAGTTAAAATGCGAAAAGATCTCGATCCCTCCTCTAAAGGGATTAGTTAGGTAATCTGAACATTAACGGCTTCCAAGCTTTAATGATAGCATATACACATTTTGGTTAGTTCACTAAATCCGAATCAGAACAATATTTGTCGCAGAAGTTGAACAACATCACAAGATAAAGAAAGTATTTAAGTAAAAATGGTGGAAAACACCCCAACATGGCGATAAGAACCTCTCATGCTGCACGTTGCATGATTAATAAATAAAAGATAGATAAAATGCCAACGCCACATTTTGGAGGATTGCATCACACCATATTACAGATTTTGAAATAAACTAGTTTTTCACAAGTTCCATGATTCAATTTTAATATTTCAGACTAAGAAAACTAACGATAATACTTTGAGCTTTGATTCACAATTTCAAGGGTATGTCTAATAAATATGTATGGGATTTAAACGACCAAGAAATTTTAAGAGCATTCTTTAAATGTGATTATTCAGCGCGAACTAATATTTTAAAAACAATGAAAAACTTTGTGTGCGTGCATCACTGATATACACTGGTGTCCAAAAGTTAAGCATAATTGATGTGAATTAAGAAAGAACTGTAAATCAGAATGGCGGGAAACGTGATATGCGAGTGTAAAATGGTTGTAAAATAAGGAAGCAAATCAAAATAATGATAATAATTAATTTTATTATCCAAAGTAGCAGTTTGAAAGAAAACCGAGCATAGCAAGTATTCACACTTTAAAGAAAAAATGAAAGAAAACATTAATTAAAATACTGATGCTGCAATTTAATAAGGCGTGTGGTCACCTCTGACAGCCAGGCACGCTGCACAGCGATTTACCATACTTGCTATGAGATGATGAATGAGTTGTGGGCTCAAACGGTTCCAAGCTTCTTGGAGAGCTCTCTTCAGTTCTGTAACGGAACTTGGTGAGTGCGAAAGAGCTGCAATTTGTCTCCCGAATATATCCCATACATGCTCGATAGGATTTAAATCAGGGGAGTTCGCAGACCTCGACATGCGCTGGATGTTTTCCGTTTCAAGGAAGTCATCAATCAGCACCGCTCGGTGACATGGTGCACTATCATCCATGAATATGAAGTCAGGACCGACAGCACCTCGAAACAAGCGACCATAAGGCTCAAGAACTTCGTCTCTGTATCTTTGAGCAGTCACAGATGCCGTGTCAAAGAAATGGAGGTCTGTGCGGCCGTCCATCATGATGCCTGCCCATACCATTACTACCCTTGATGGAAAATGATGTCTTTCCGTTATGTTTCTTGGTTCAAAACGTGTACCACGTTCTCTCCATATCATTACCCGCCGAGAATCACTACTCAGACTAAACCGGGACTCGTCACTGAACATCACATTGGCCCACACTCCAATGTTGATGTTTCAAACTCCAGTTCAAACGAGCGCGTTTATGCGCAGACGTGAGGGGAATGCAAACTGTTGGTCTTCTGGCATACAGGCCAGCATGATTGAGTTTCCTGTAAACAGTTTGTCTCGAAATTCGTATTCCTGTGCGGCTGTGAGCGTCGAACCCAGTGCTCTGGCAGTACTGCCCCTCTGACGTCGTGCACTTATTACCAGATATCGGTCTTGGCGAGGGGTTGTGACTCTTGGTCGACCTGATACTGGTTATCGGGTAACATCTCCCGTTCTTTGAAACCTCTGCCACAGTCTTGAGATCACAGACTGGTTCACATTCAGAATTCGAGACACTTCAGTTTGTGATCGTGAGGATTCCAACGATTCTTCCTTTCGTAAACATGCCCAATTGGCATCTTTGTGCCATCATTCACCTTGTTTGATGGTTAACAACGTTCCTTCGCACAGCAGTTGCACGAAACTTGTCTGAACTGCCTATGCTGCGTGAATCGGTTTCTCCGCGTTCCGACATGTGCCGGTGTTTCGCGCAGGACGTACTCGACTGAAAAGTTTTGCATAAACCCAATGTTTCTTCTTCACCCAATTAATTTCCCCAAGAAATTTGGAATAATTTTATGAATATTTACTCCATGTTTTTCGCATTTTACGATTTATGCTTAACTTTAGGACACCAGTGTATATATATATATACAGTAAAACAAGTTTAATGCAATAACGCTTGAAACGAAATAATACAACGGCCTCGACAAACTACTATGTATTTTCATGCATTTTTTTTTTTCTTAACACGAAAAGATTTCCCTTCTGGAAATGAAGAAAATACGAAAAACACCAGCCGGATTGGAATGTCCTATTGTATAATCGGAAGAATTCATTGCAGTAGATCAGTGATTCCCAAAGTGGTCAATATAGACCCCAGGGGTTTATGAAAACCTGCAAGGGGTCCACGCCAGCGAAAAAATAATTTGGGGGGTCATTGAGGTGTAAATGGGGGTGACTATGTGACTGCATAAATTTTACTAAGAGAAGGACCATTTAAGCATTTTTTCCCAGAATTAAACTAAAGAAGTATAATATTGGACATCGCAATTTTTTTCAATTTGTCACAGACAATCTGTCAGGACATTTTAACCTACGTTCAACATTTAAATGCCCTTTACTAGAATTGCTTTTTTTTGTAGTAATATCACAGTAGACAAGAAATTCATATAGTCACAATGAAAAAAACATATATTACAGTAGAAACTGATCAGAATAGGTCCTAACGAAGATCTTAAAATAAAGTTTCGAAATTGATATCACACACACAACAATTTTGGCTTTAAAAAGCCATACCTGTTACTTGTCACAAACTATGGAATATCATGAGAAAATTTTTAATTGCTTTTCCTAGTGAAAGGGAGTTTCAGTGAGTTTGCCAATCTTAAAAAAAAACAAGAAAAGAAAATTGGATACTCTCTTACCAAGAAAGGAGATTTAGGGTTAAACGTAATTAATTAGACTGATATATTAAATGTTAAAATTTTTTTATTGAAGCACCAGATTCGTACCTCTCATTAAAAGCATTTGTTTTTGTTGTTCAGTAATTTTATATTAATTTAATTCATTAAGATGTGCTTTTTAAATTTTAAACGTTATACTTTACTACAGTTAGAAATTTAGTTCTTTTAAAGTAAGTAGTAGTACCAGCTGTCAAAAAAACATTTAAGTTGATAAACTAGCAAAAATTCAATATTAGGTAAGCAGGGATCTACCCGAAACCATAGCAAGTGGTCTATGAGACAAAAAAGTTTGGGAACCTCTGCAGATGATGATAATTAGTGTACAGCCCCAATTTTATGGTAGACAAAGACATTTTGGAGTTTGTTCAAAGCTCAAAAAAATATCATCGATGCAGATTCCGACGATGAAAATGAAATAAATAATGCAGCTCCTCTTCCCACATCATCCGAAAGGAGGAACGTCATGAAAATTGTTTAGACGCACATTCCAACGGTAAAACGAATAACAAAATGGACGGTATCGAACAATTTGATGCTAAAAAAACCACCAGAAGAAAAATACAGATTATTTTCCAAAAACTCAATAAATGTTCAGTTTTTCAAAAATATTTGTTGTTTTTGTGTTTCAATGATATTCATTAAATATATGCATATCTATGTAAATAAAACAAGTTATATTTAAAAACTTTTTAAGTCAATTCCTACTTTGAATGGATGAATAGAAAGTATTTTATTAACGATTGAAAATTTGAACGATATATATATATATACATAGATAGAGAGCGAACTAGTAGAAATTGAAAAAAGAGCATGATTTGTCTGCATTGTTGTAACAATGTACACCCGGTTTGGTTGAAAAACCGGTTTTCGAAGCCAACTTTTGTCATTGTTTTAATAATTACATCGTTACAAAAATGGAGATAAATCTAAGTTGGCGTCGAAAACCGGTAATTAATTTAGTTATTAACCGGTAATTAATAAATTAATACATGAAAAACTATATTAACATCAAGTTAACTTCCACTACAAGTTTTAAAAAATTTATTTGAACTTGATTGTGTGGATGAATAGAAAGAATTTTATTGAGGATTGAAAATTTGAAAAAGATAAATATATGTATAAATAAACACAGAGAGAGTGTGAGTTAATAGTTAAAATTGAATAAGCTCCAATAAACTTAATTTTGTTGATTAATGAGTTTTTTTTTTTTTTGCAATATTCTTTAACACGAAAAAATATTTCAGTCACTTCAGTTTCGTGTTAAGCGATTTTCACTGTACGTATAATACTAAATTTTTTTAAAATCCATAATAATTAATTAATGAATAACAATCTTAGAAGGTGTGTGCATTTTGAAACTTTAAAAGAATGTGTGAACAGAATTGTTAGAAATTACTAAAAACACAATACAGTAAATAAAGTATTTATTGCTAAAAACTGTTAAAAAATAACACAACAGTCAAGGAATAAAATTTCATTTTTACAATTTCTAAAAAACTTCGGTTGTACAATATTTGTGATACGTCTCTATTATACATATATAGATTTTTTTTTAGAAAAATCTTATATACACGCTTAGTAAACAAGCCACCTGCTTAAAAGAAAATAAGGTATGTAAATACTAATAAAAGTGCTCACTATCTTATTATTCACTATTTATACGAAAAAATATTTGACTTTATTTCATAGTACATGAAAATAAATTATTTTTTGAATCAGAAAAGAATATGTTTTAAAATGTGATTGAAGACACTAATACAAAATATTTAGTAATTAGAAACAGATAATTTAGTATTTCAGTCATTTCTGAAGAAAATTTTAACAGCAGCACATATTAATGAAAAACTGATTAATTTTATACTAATATATGTAACTAAAATAACTTAGTTAGATGAGTTACTAATTAAATTATAATATACTTATAACTTTTTTACTATTATATGTACTATGTATTAATATCAGTGAAGGTTTATCCATTGGGCGCCCAGGATAAGCTGAACTCTTACCAGGTTTTTTGGTAATAAATTTCAATTCGCCAGTGCGAAAAGGGCCTGTAGATCATCTGAGCCCAGGGCCCGAAATGAGCTTAAATCGGCACTGATTATTATTACGATTTCCAAGAAAGTTACAGAATAATTTACATTATATTTTAAAAAGGAAAAATTGAAAAATAACAAATAAAATTTTTTAAAGAAAAATAAATATTAAGAGAATTTGTTTCCTTATTTTTTTTCAAAAATGGCTTTCAAAAAACAAATATATCAACTATAAAATAAATATATTAACAGAAATGACCATGTGGGATAGAAGTAAGCAATTAATATTATTCCTGATAGCTTGACATTTACTCTAAAGTGATTTTGTGACAAAAATATTAATTCTATTTTGAATTAGTCTTTTGCAATGTTTTTCCACGAAATCTATAAATAAAATCGTTACAAAATCACTGACTGGGTTTAAGTGTATAACAGGGGTGCTCCTTGTGGATTTGGCGATGTTTTTTAAGACTTCATATTGAGATAACGATTTAATTTTTTTCACAATGTTAAAATGTTTAATTGACCAAATTCCAATAGTTCTCTTTTATAAACGTTGTAATTTGTATTTTACATTATTTTGTTTGGAATTTCTTGTGTTATCTAAGAAAAACTACAGATAGCGGTCACCAAAAATAATCGCAAACTTCGCCAAGGAACACCCTATTCTACACTTGTACCCACTGATTGAAATTGTCTGCATCGACTTTTTTAACAGTAAACTATCTCAAAAACTATAGATGAAGCATTTACATTTTTGCAATAGCCTTTCTGGAAGTTGCTTCAGCCGAAACCACTTGTCATTCACGCGCTACTGGAATATTTAACACTTTTTAATCATCTACAAATTTTACATTTTTTCAAAAAAAAAATTAACAAATAATTTTTTTGGCATTAAAGTTTTATTTATTTTAGAAAACTGGAAGGGGAAAAAGTGCTGCTTGTGAAATAAGATGCTTAATCTTTTTGATTTAACAAATCAAATGAACATGTATAATAAAAGAAACTAATAAAAAAAAATCTAAATATACATATCATACAGAAAAATTCATTATTTTAATCAAGATAAAGAATGGTTACTAGAATGTTAATATGGAGAACGAAGAAAATTTAATATAAATACTTTAATTATGAAAATAGAAGTATAAAACCAACAATACAATGCCATAGAAAATTCCATATAAATAATCAAATTAATCTAATAAAGGCAGTAAAGTAGCTGTTGAAGTACCTTTTAAGGTCAGACTTTAACTGCTTATCAACAAGTTCATAAAAATACACTCTACCAACTAAATGGTGGGGGGGGGGGGATTCTCCCATTAGGGTCAATTCGATTTTTTTTTTATCTTTCCAGTTTCTACTTGCAGTGGGAAGAGTTGAAATTTACAAGGAAAAATACTTGAATACTTTCAAAAAGAAAATGGTTTTGGAAAAATGTCTATTCACTTTGAGTTTAAAATTTTCTTAAACACAATCATCTTTTCCCTATACACCAAGTTCTCCTTTTAAATATTTTATATCCAATTTGTGGGTTTAAGAAATAAATAGTTTAAAATCGAATGTTACAATTTATCATTGAAATTGTACGATTTAATACTTCTAACATCATAACTAGTTATTTCTAAAATATTATAATTACAGAAATAGCACAAATAAATATAAAAATAGAAAGCTGAATTCAAAAAACAAAAGGAAATAACATTAACTATGGAATTGAATAAATAAGGATACACAGAAAATGAATAGGGGAAAATTACAATACACATTTTTCAATATTACAAGCAAATTAAATGATAAATTGATTCACAGAGATGAATATAGAGAAATTTAATTCAAAACGAAATATTAGTTAAAATATGTTTACATAAACATATGCATTAATATGACAAAAACAACCGCCAAGCATATTTTTAAAAATCCAGAAGGAACATGATAAAGAATTGGAAGATATATTTACTTATTATACATAATTTCAATTTTATATTTTAGAAATGGAAGTCAACAAGAAAAGTAATATATTGTTCTTTTAATAACTACCTACAGTCGTGGCAAAAGTCCTGAACATACACATTTTTTTTTGAGTTAAGACTTACATTTTTTTTTGTAATTATTGCACTGTCTTAACTATTTTTATTAATTCCAGTGGATTTTTTCATACTGATTCTAACTCTGTTCATAAATTTTATGTAAACTAAATAGTTTTATCGATATTTTAGAAAAACAATGATAAGCCAGGAACAAGGGCATTGTACTGTAATAAGGTATTGTTTTTTCACCAATGAAATACTCCATTATTTCAACCAGTCAGACAGCATTTGTGATAAAGGGTTGAAAGCAGAATGTGCAGCATGTTTTAGTACATTTAAAGCAATTCTGTGGTGCAATTTGAAGTGTGTGGGTGGATAATATTGGAGTTACAGGTAAATTTTTGTTTCTGCCTAATAAGAAAGATACAAAATAAAACCTTTGAAGGAAGAATGTAATTCTATGCATCAAACTGCAGCTGAAGTACCATGTGGTCTTTTTATTATCGTGAGAATGTTGAAAAAATATTCTAAAACACAAATTCTATTATGAACAGGAAGTGATCTGAGCAATTCGAGAAAAATAATTTTATTTGAATACAAGTTATTGCACACAATTTCACTATAAATAAATGGCACATTAATTCACCACAAATTTTAGGATAATGGATTTTGACAATGAATGTGTGCCCATGAATTGTGAGAGGGAGACTGCCGGAAATTAGATTACAAGGCTTGCCTAAAACCCTTACTCACTGAATGGCATGAGCAAAGATTAATTCATTATGAGCAGTTAAAGATTTAGAAAAGAAAAATTTGGTAATGAAAGTCAGTTTTACATTTCAGGTAACAAAAATAGAGCATATGTAAAATGACACACTCATAAAGAATTCAGTCCTCAGTAAAGCATCTGACGGAAATAATGATATAGGGCTGCATGTCTCGTATTGTTAGAAGACTTCCCACCATGAGAGGAACAGAGAAAACCAGGGAATTCTGCAAAATAAATATCTACCAACAAGTGGAAATCTTTTTGGAGATCAGTCACGGATTTTTCAGGACAATAATGTTCCATATCACCATGCAAATGTAGTCCAGAAATAATTCAAAGATAACATTTTGAATAGTATGAATTGCCCAGAACAGTCTTCATATGTTAATCAGATAAAGAACCTATGGTATAACATAGGTTATCATATTTGGAAGGAAATATCTTCCAACAAACGCAAGTTAATTACGGTTTTGTTTCTTTCAATCATGAAAGAACTTCTTATGAAATTAGTGTATTACATGCCCAAAAGATGCAGAGCTGTAATTAAAGCAGATGTCCCATTAAATATTGATGTTAAATCATATAGCCCAATCATGTCATTTTCAAAGTTCATGTTAAAAGTACCGTGCTTGTAAAGTTATGCATAATTTTACTATGTATATTACGTTTTTCTTTATCATGTTATTTTGTACGTGCTGTACAATCTCATGTTCAGTTATGTTCTACTGAAAAAAATACTTGTGGGATTAAAAAACCAGTGATAGATTTGAAATCAGCACTAAAAAATACAGTATCAATAACAATATTTAAGATAGTACTATAATTTAATAATGAAAAATTACGTCAAACTTAAAAATTGGACCAAAAAAAATGAGTGTGTTCAGGACTTTTTGCCCCCACTGTATATTCCAAAATTTAAATCAATTCAATTCATAATATTCACATAATAAATGCAATCAGATGCTCTCAACTGAATTTAAAATTGATATTAGACTTGTATTTATTATTCCACAAGTATAATTTAAATAAAACTTCAAATTTGATAATTGAGTAAAAATTCTTCACAAGAAATTTTTCAAAACTTAAAAAAAAAAAAAACTTTTATTGTAAATGTACTGCTTAATCAAGCAAATTTTGCTTGTATATGAGCATTATCATTCCTGACAAATATTTTTTTTAAGAAAGTTTCTGCAAAAAGCAAAAATTGAAGTAACAGCAAAGTGCCTGGAAACATATGATTGCACTTAATATTTGACATCATAATCACATGAATTTAGCTCACTGCATAACTGTTTGCATAATTATAAAGAATCAATACAATATTTAGATGCTCTTGCACTTCTCTGTGAGAGCTAATCATAAACAGAAAAAACTACAGTATCTTAATTCATGATATTTAGAACAAATGGTCAAAAGATGGTAGCTAGAAAAAAAATTGCCATTTAAACCAGAGTTTACAAATTTTGGAAAACAATTTTTTTCCCTTGGGAAGCTTTTTCTAAACAATTCAATATATTCCAGCTAATTGCCTATTGCAATAAGACTACTGAAACTACATATTAAAGCTCTTTATGGTAAATTAAGTATAATAATGACAAAAGTTTCTAATAAGGGCAGAATATAAAAGCTCCAAAAGTTAAAAATATATCTAACCATTAGTACTGAATTATGAACACATTAGTACTTTATTTGTCCACTAAAAATATATATTCATGTACATATATTATTGCTTTGATAATAACCTGAAATGCTATTATATGCATTATTACAAAGATGATGATATATGATAGTCCTTTACAACAATGAATAATTTAAAAATTGATGATCATCAAAAGAATTGATGAACTTTATGCTTGCATAACCACACACACACACAACATGTTTCATACAATCAAGTATTGTAATTAACCAGTGGTAGGATTCAGTTTATTACTTTAATTAGATTATAAAAAATGTAAAAAAAACTTTTTAAGCTGAACTGAACTCAGTGGCACAACATCCCATGAGAGTTAAGGTCTACTGTGCCTATCTCAGTTTATGTGACTATAGGCACTAGGGGTAAACTTTTAAGCTCTAATAATGATAAAAAAACTTATTAAAGATACATCTGCATTTTTTATAATAATTAGCCTCTGAACGTAATTCTTTTTTGCTCTTAAAAGCATAATGGGGTTATGATTAATTTTTATCCATTTTTTTATTTTAGATGTAGGATCCCATTTTTTTTAGAGATAGGCATTTTACATTAATTAGTAACATGTTTGATATATTAGAAAAGCCTTTATGTCACATCTATGCATTAAGTGCCCTGGTTGTGAATTTTGTGACTGGATATAATCAAGTTAATATTCTGATTTCATTAAAATTTGCTTTTAGTAACAATGAGGCCTCTACATGTTAAACAGACCTGAATTCTCATGTCATGTGATATAAATAAAAAAAAAACCTAATTTAGCCTAAAATCAGATTCTAAAATTACAAGGTTCATTGTCAACAGCTTTCATGTTGTTCATATGCAGCATTAATAAAATCATAAATTATTTATTAAAAATTATTTCCATTACTGAGAAAATTCTATTTTTGATGAATTTACATCATAGGCACAACAGCCCATGAGGGTCAAGGCCTACTGTGTTCATTTCAGTTTTCATGACTTAGGGCACTGAGGCGTATGAGCAGATGTTCCTGACAGGTGGTAAGACTGATGAGAAACCCCTAGTATTTACAACAGTTATTCAGACAATATATTTAGTTTATTTACTTTCAGGAATTGTAAAATTTTCAAATGGAAACATTTAAAAAAGTTTTATAACTATCACAATCTTCAAACAAAAAGTAAATATCAGTTTTGCTGAACCAATGTAATATGTCTGAATCCTACAACTGCAATTAGCATAACAGAAGTTTCAACAATGTCTCATAAAACCATTGAGCTTACTTAGAAAGAAAACACACAAGACAGAATTCTTTAAAAAAAATCAAATAAAAAATATGACTTGTTCATGATCATCTCACTTATAATAAATATTGAAATCAAATGATATATGTCATATAAAGAAGTCAGTTCTATACATTTTCAACAGTAACAACACACACACACACACACAAATAGAATCACAAGCTCATAATGCAAAAATATCTTTGGATGAAATGAAATGTATCACTCGAAATGTATTTTTTCAATTAGAGAGCTATAATTCTTTTGGAGAGTCAAAAGATGTAACAAAGCAAAATATTTTATTTAGAAGTACCATAGACCGATTTTCTGACAAGAGGGTTTTTCTAAAAAGAGAAACTAGAATGAAAGAAAAAGCAAAAAAGTCATTTCTAGAAGTAAAACCAACGGTAACAAAAAAAAGAGCTAACTTTTTTTGCTTCTTTTAATATAATTAATAACTGTTTCTTAATGTAGGTGTATAATAGATAATCTTCTAATTGTACATAATTTATTAAATATATTTAAAATTGTTTGTCTTGTTGTTTTGAACAAAGTTATTATAGCCTCCTTTGTTGTGTACAAAAGCTTTAGATTTTAAACTAAGCTTGTATTGTACATTAATGTAATCAACTTGAAGATTTATTTTAAAATAGGTAGGGGGGATAACATACATTTTTAAAACATAATGAAAAAAGTGCTTCACTTAATAATACATTTACAGTCTTATTATATGAGCTTTAATATTTTCTAACGAGACAGGGAGTCTAAATGGATGTGTTAGTTTCAAAAATTATCATTTGGAGAATATGCACAACATAACAAGAATAATTTTCTTATATAAACTTCAAAAAAAAAAAAAAAATTATTAAATTCTTAGAAAAAGTAGTTCCTATTTCTTTACATCTGTAAAACCCTTTACTTAAGCCTGATTTCAATAAAACAGAAAATCTGTATTTTTTGACTGAAAAATAATGCTAATCAACTAAATCATTATATTTAAAAACTGAAAAGAATTACAATTTGGGATGACAAAAGTTTTTATGTAAATCAACAGTTAAATGTTTTTTGAAATGTACAGAACCAAATTGTCCTTTACATATACTGCAGGTGGATATATACAAAAATGTTGAGAATGTACGTCACAATATGATTTTTTTATATTCTTTAAACAAATTAATTTCATCAAATAAAAAAACAAAATATTTAAAACTGCACACATATTTTATGTAATAAACAAATTATATTGCTTTCAATAACATCACTATTTAAAAAAATTCTAAAAATGTAACTCCCTAAGGAATTACTTTGTTTTTCATGTTTTCACTATAAATGACACTAAATACTTTCACATATCTTTAAAAGACTGGGAAGGGTCAACATTACATAACAAATACTGTATCCTTTACCAATCATTATTTGTACTACATGAATACAAATTTTTTATGCAATTTTCATTAGACTAATTAAATTCACATTGAGCAAAAATAGCAAATTGTTTAAACCTTGCGGTTTTAACTAATTCATCTAAACAAATAAGATCTTAAAACTTTATTTTTAAGAAAAAATCAAGCAATTTTTCTTTTACAGTTTAGTAATACATACCAATGCTTACGTCATATTTGAACAAACAAAATATTCCATATTAATTTATAAGTGGTTTAAAATTAAAATATAATTCATCATTTAAGAATCTATATACACACACAGGTCTTTTTTTATATTTCCAAGAACCGCAAAAAGATTTTTACTTAAAAGTTATATGTAATACTATTCATAAATATATGTGTATTTACATAAATAATAGAACATCAAAACGTTTCTTTTCTAATCATATTGCATTTTATTCACAAATGAATTTTCTTTTGGAGAAAATTTTCCTCGTGTTAGAATAAAATTCTAGGAATCTCCTTAATTTCATTCTTAGAACTTAAAAATAGTTGTCAAATATTTCTAGCTCTATAGCAAAAAATCAAGTATTCTAAAAATAAATTTTAATGAATATAATCTAAAATTTTTAATCCATTTAAATTTCTTAGCAGTATGAATAAAAAGTGTAGCAGAAACAGAGATGCATGGTAAAAATAATAATAATTAAAAGATTTCAGAAGGTTTTGGTTATTCAAATATTTAAGTAGTAATGATATATGGGAGTAAGAAAAGGCAACATAATATTCTTTTGGTATATAAAGAGATCTATCTTTATATTAATATATTATAATTTTCACTTCATCTGTTTTTTTAAGAGATTTTACGTTTAAATTCTAATTCATTTTATATATCTAAGTAATTTCATTTTAGAACTCAATTTTGTAACAAGATATTTTCATTCCAAGATGTACTTTAAAATTTGAAGCATATTATGATAAGTTAAATCTACAGAGAAACAAATTTTGGACATTTTTAAGGATGGTGGATTTATTACAAAACATTTGTCATTTACAATATAGGAAAGCATATACATAATCACATACAAAGTTTTTATGCCGACAAATTTTTTTTTACCTAAGTTATCTGAATACATTCATTTATTTTTTTGAAAATATTTTAATCACAAATAGTAAGTTATGTTTTTATATTTAGTCTTTATTTTAAATTAACAAAAGAAAAATATTACAATTCATAAAAGGCTAAAATATTATCAAATAATTTAATGAACTTTAGTGAAGGCTAATGAAAGAAAAAAAATTATTTTATCAGAAGGAATAAGATAAAAGCAATAGATATATTTCTGTTGCTATTTTTGTAATTTAATTGTAATCCATTAAAAAAAATCACATTACAAATTTAAAAGTCCAGAATAAAACACATCTGTATTATATATACATTTCATTCGTTCAATAATCAACTAGTTCATTTTTTGAAATATCCTGTGAAAATCCCAACATCTTTATATCCAACACTATCTTTATTTATAAAAAATAAAGATAGTGAATCAAAGGATGAATATTAAAATAGTATTTCAAAGATGAGTGAATAGTATTTTAATGATGAACAAGATGATATTTCAGATAGTCAAGAAAGAAAGATTTATAAGTTTGTTTTTCATGAAAAATATTCCAGAATTGAAATTTTCTATAACCTTTAAGATCACATTATTAAGCTATGATGAATAATCAACATAAACTGATGAAATGGGCAACAATGTACTATCTACGGTACTTTTTTAAAAAAAAATATTGAAATTGACTACCTAACATATGCTTATTCAAAAGGAATTCGATCATAATAAGCTAAGTACAAAGAATATTCAATGAAGAAAAAACAAGTCTTGTTCAAAGAAGAAATTTAAATTATGATGTTCAGCAAATTTCTAATTATTATATATGAAGAGATAAATATTCAAATTTTAAGCACTACTAATAACAGGGTTCATTTTAAGTGAATGAATGGGTACAATGTGCAGACTGAAATGATTTGTAGTTTCTTTAAAACAAGCAGTTAAACTAAAAAGCATGGGTTTAAGAGATATTATAGAAGGGAGGAATTTTGTAGGAAGTCTAAAGAAATATATTTTTATTCCCCTCAGTCATTGAGATAACAAGTCAATTGCTTAAAACAATTTAAGAAAAATAATATATTTGACAAGGAAGACTAATGTTTCCATTTAGAATGTCTAGGTCAACGATCACCAACCCCCAGGCCACGGATCAAATGGTACTGAGCTGCCCAAGGAACATTAAATTATTTCTATTTTATCAACTGCAGTGTATTTTTCTCAAGTTTGAATGACTTTTCATTTTCTTTTTTATGTAACTGTTATTTATTCTGAAGGCATATTTAAATACAATTGAATAAAAATTACCAAATCAAAATAATCTAAAATATAAACAATCAATGTTCCCTTCTCAGCGAGCTGTGGTAAAATGATCAAACATTGACTGGTCCAAAGGCGATAAAAAGGTTGGGGAGTCGTGGTCTAGGTATCCAAAAAAAATTATAACAATTAGAATTGTATATATCTTTTTGATTGGGATTCAACTGAAAAGGAAAAATTGTTGACACAAGACTTTCATATATTACAACAAAAAATATATACCAATAATCATAAATGCATAAGCTTTTGACTCTTAACATTTCCAGAAAGGAAATTGGAAGCCTTTTCAAAGGACATACTAATCATTTCAACCATTAAGACATTTTGTAGTGAGAAAAGATCATGATTCAAAGATTCTATAATAATAAATCAAAGAAAAATTAATATAAAACAGGTAATAACTATCAATAAAAGAATGATTTCACAAAGTTTTTCTAGAGTGAAACTGTAATTTACTAATTAATAAAGTCATAGTAAATGCAAGGCATTGTTCAATATATAATCCATAAAATCATTATGTTAAATTACAAATTTCTCGGATAAAATCACAAATTATTTTTTGTTAAAAAGAATTTTCTACAATAACATATAACTATTTCTGTAATTTAAATTGATGAGTAAAACAAAACAATCAATTTTCTTCATACTATATGAGAATCCAGAATTTGTTCAACAGAAACAGTATAAAAAATCAGAGTTATGCTATTGTTTAAACAATATTAAAATAAATTTATGAATTTGCAGAAATAGGGTATTTATGCATTGAGTATCCTTAGTCTAAGTTATGAGTTGAAGGCCCCTATCTGGCAACTTAGTGCAGCAATCATAATCCCAATAATATTGCCATTGATAACTGTAAATTAGTAAAAATGTGGTTTTTGATGGATAATGTTTTACATTTTCTTAATATTCAAATTTTTTGATTAATTATGCTTCAAAGAATTTTTTTTGGAGTATTTTCATAATTCTTGTCATCTTTAAAAATGGGAAGCTCTTTTCATTTCAGTATTTCTAATTCTTTTAACATCAAAATGTTAAAGCTACTATCTTTGTTCAAGTATAACCAAGTTTCTCATCTTTTTATTTAATCCCTTATTATTCTTCCAAGCTCAAAATTTATTATCTTTCAATAGACTTACTAAAATAATTCAAAGGAAAAAGTGCAGATAATTTTTCCCACTTCTTAGGAATATATTACCCTTTCCAAATTTAACTCTCACTTCACTGTTTGAAATTTAATCAATCTTACTTAACTATTAAGAGTACACAAATTTTTATCAAATCCCAATTTTAATTCTATTTGAAAATTAATACATCTTTTTTTCTCTTTTTATGAAACATTTTTATACAAATTACAAACGCTCTGTAAGTAAAGACTGGATTAAAATAAATTATTTGCTTTAATTACTTCTAGAAAATAAAGATGCATTTACAATTGCTCAAAGTACACAGAATGTACTTTTTAAAATTTCATTTACTCTCTTGATACTTCCAGAAAATAAATATGTAATATACAGAGCATGTGCTATAAATTCTTTCGTCATATTTCCAAATCCTATTTCTTGAAGACATTTTAATTGTTGCTGTCATAACATGGAAGCAAAGATTCAATATATTAACTTTTTATTCATAAGATTATTTCAATAAAAATTAGAAAACTTACAGCTAATTTTTTATAAGAAATTTCATTAATATTTATCACAGCTACCAAAAATAAATGGGAAATTATTAAAAGCAGTTTTGTAAGAAATTAAGAATGATTTGACAAGATTGAATATATTTATTTTTAACTGTGTTTAAAGTTAACTATTTAGTACAATGTGATTATTAATTTATTTTAATACAAAAATAGACTGTATGGAACATTTATTGCACGAGTGTTCAGTGGTTCTCTAGAATTTAACTTTACTTCAAATCATTACATCCAAGTACGCATATTGACAAATACATGTCATTTTTCAAGAAAAAAAGTTAACAAAATAGTACCAAAGACTACCACGCATAATTTATCCAAATTTAAAACTTAATCTTTTAGATTAATTTATCTTAATACAAAAATAAGCTATATAGAACATTTATTGCATTGGTGTTGAGATGCGGAGTAACTATAATCTAATTTTATAATAAATCACAACTGAATAAAATGAGCCTTTTCAAGTTCACATATCCTAATTTGAGAAAAGAAATGAATAGAATAATATTTACGACATTAAAAACATTAAAAAAATACACATTCTAAATATCACAAAAATTCTCAGATTTGAGATAAAGAGGCATTTTTATGCATTCACATATTATTTTTACTGGAAAGAAAAAAATTAATTTTCAAATTGACTACTTCTTAATAAAAAGTGATCACAATATTCTTGTCCACCATCTTCATTAACATCAAACTGCAAGCGTTTCTTCAATGATACATGTAAATTTAATTCCAATGCACACTCTGAAGAAATATTACAAGTAGAAACATTCATGTACTTTAAAGTATTCAAGCAGGATATTAAATAGCGCAAGCCAACACAGCTTATGTGCGTTTTACGAAGACAAATTATTTGTAACATTGGAAGAGAACTATTTTGGATACACAACAAATGTTCATCTGTAATAGGTGTATTCCCAAGATACAGTTTCTCCAGCAAACTGCAATTCTGGCTCAAAGTTGAAATGGTTTGAGCTCCAATTTCAGTGTTTTCTAAATCTAAGACTTTTAAATTCTCAACACCTTTCAGTAAAGTCACTACCCCAGCATCTGAAATTGGGCAATTTGCAAGATATATTTCCTGCAGATCACTAAGTCTTGAAAAGAAAGGTATGTCATTATCACACACACACCAACAGGAACTGCAGTCTAAAACTTTGATTTTTGGAACTGTTGGATGACTCACACTACAAAAGAACTGGTCAGTATGAAAGAAAGACTTACGTAATGAAAGTACAGATAGTTTCTGAGGTAAATCTTCTACAGTAATATCTGTAAAATTAATATGTTTTGCAATGAATGCACTCTCAATAATTAATGTTCTTAGTTGGGGACAACGTTCTCTTATTTCAATAGCTGTGTGAGGAGTGAGGAAAGGAATTCTTTGCTGAGTGGAAAGACTACAGATTCTCAAGTACATAACACAGGATGGAAGAATTGGAACCAACTTCTGAATTTGGTATGATGTTAGCTGCATATCATGTGCATCAACATGTTTCCATAGCACATGGCAACGGGTCAAATGATACCATCTCAAACACACCCTGTCAAAAAAAATAAAAAAATCAAAGATATACAAAACACATAAAATTATTCCAATAAATAACATTCATACTTATTAAAAAATAAATTACTTTTTAAAATAATCACTGTTTTATATATTTATAAGTTAGATTTAATTGTAATACTTTGATTAGAGACACTCAAGGAAAAGAAAATTTACACCATAAAATTAATATATTTTTGCAAAAGAAAATAAAAATTAAAAAATATTAAATCAAAAGGTAATGAAACACTTTTCAAAGATTTACTTTATGCATAAATTCAATTATGTTTCAGAGAATAATATATATTAATTTATTAGTTCTAAATAAAACAATGATTTTTTAATGTAGATTACATGAACTAGATAAGTATTTTAAATAATATAATTTGATTAAAAGTAAACTTAACATCAAGTTCTGGAAATTTTTATATGATACATGAAGCATCTATAGATAAAATCTGTAAGAAGTGATCAAAACAGATTAGGTCAGATACAGTAGCATTGAGGGGGTCTAAGAATTTTTGTTACAAAATATGGCTTATAACATATTTTAACAAATACATACATGCAATACTATTAAGATTACATGTAACTTTATTTATTTCATGTTTTTTTTTTGCCCTTTTCAGAATTTTTCCTCATATGCACTATTTTAACAGTTGCCACACAGCAATTTAATAGTTCATCCAGTGGCGTAACAGAAAATAATTGGCCATCCAGTGGCGTAACAGAAAATAATTAAGCATTTTATGGGATTCACCATCTGACTTATGTTTTATTTGATAGTAATTTAGGTTTAAAAAGAATACCCACTAAAGAAAAGTATCTCTAGATGCCTGGTTTACAGCAAATGAAAAAAAAAAAGGTTTTTTGATTTGGCTATAGGATTAAAGATATCTAATGAGCGTATGAAAGTTTTGATTATGAATGACGTTTGATAGCTGATTGGAAAATCGTTTAAAATTTTGATTTAAAAAAATGTGAAGCGAATTTTGAGAAAATCTACGTTTATGGCGTCAGTCAGGCTTTGGGGCCCCCAAGAAGCCTTGCCCCCCCTCCGCAGTGCGGGGTGCACGTTACGCCACTGAATTAATCAATGATTATATCTAGTATTTCACTATGTAATATACTTTTATGATGTATTTCAGATTCACCAGGTTCTCCTGCAAAAATATCTATTCAAAAATATCAAGTTGTCACAAATGACAAGATAACCATAAAAAAAGAACAGAAATTCCTTTCAAAAAGGATAAATCAAACTGGATCCCTTTTAAAGGAAAATAAACTAAATAAATTTTCAGATTAATGAGAGTGTAAAAAATGCTCAAATGAAGCCAATCTAAAAATAAACATGTTTTTTTTTTAAATTGATTTTTCAATAAAAGGAGTTTGAAGTTGTAGTTTTTAAACAAAATTGGTACAAAATGTCTAATTTACTTCAGAGAATATTGAAGACCTATTAGAATTATCTAACTTGAGTCAGTTTCATGGGCATAAAATCAATTAGAAATGAAAATGTAGTGGTTTCATCTTTTGTTAGTTTGGAATGCATCAACTGAAAATATGGAAATTAAGAATTGTATAAAAGAGTAAATAAATGTTGCGAATATATTTTAACCTGCTAATAAGTTTCTCCTTAATTGTTTAATAATACTGCTGAAACATAGTTGTAAGTAATAAATTTAAAAATGCTTCAAAAACAAATCTTATTAAAGCTAGAAATTCTTCTTATAAATATATTCAGCATGCCCAACATATTACACAATTAGCTATACAATCTAATACTTTTATGTAGCATGCAAAATTTACTATTTTTTTATGTGGAAAGAATGAAGTTTTTAAAAATATTGCAATAAATCAGGTAAAATACTGAATATACACTGAAGAACCATGATATTATGACCACCCCTCACCTAGAGCAATGAACTAACCCTGGAACATATGCATTGAGTGATTAGCAATATAAAAAAAAGCAGCTGATTTTTCAGATTTTGATAAAGGCCAAATCATTATTGTTTGGCACCAGGAAACATGATTTCAGAAATAAAATGCTTGGTGGGCTGCCTATGTGTAGCCACATGTTGTGAGTACTTATTGAAATTAGTGTTTGGGTAGTGAAATGACAAGTCACCAACCAGCTAGGGCATATTGCTTCCACAGGGGAATAAAGACTGCCCCAGATAGCCTTCCATGATCAAAGGGCTACAAAGCTACTAATATCACCACTAGCTACAACAGTCGATAACCAAATGGTGTGTCTCTCAACCCACAATACAGCACATTCTGCTGCCTATGCAGCTGACACCCAAATCATATCCCTGCACTGACAACACATCATTGCTAACAGTTCCAGCAATTTGTCACAGAGCATTGGCAATGGACCATAGAATGGAAGAAAGAAACTTGGTTTGACAAATCACATTTTCCAGTCAATCATATCGATGGTCAAGTACATATATGCTAACTTCCAAAGGAAACCCTGGTATCCGAATGTACAGTCGGCTGGTGAGGGTGATGTTTTTATGGCACACATTAGGACTCCTTATCTCCATAGAACATTACCCAATATTTGTACACTATGTGAACATCCCTGTTTCAAGGTGACAGAGTTCTTAGCAGGTGACAATGTCTAATAACAAGACAATGCATCATTAAAATGGCAGAATCTGGAAGGAGTACTTTGAAGAACATTGTGGTGAATTTCAAGCCATGTATTGGCCTACAAATTCATCTGTCAGTAATCCAATGGAATATTTGCGGTTTTACTAGGAAAAACCATATTTATGCTGCGATGCTACCATTTCACAATGTGTGGTCATTGCAGGATTAGTTGGTGGGTGCCTAGTCCAAATACCTCTGACTAACAATCAGAACTTGTCACCAAATTTGAGGGTGTAAAGTGGTCCTGTATACATATTAAATGGGTGATTATAACGTAATGGCTCATTTTTTAAGTGTGTATTTGAATTTTTACAAGATTTCTTTTATGATATTTATCATTTGCACACCATTAAAAATTAACTGAACTAAATATAAAATGGTGGATTAAATTTACTATAAACTTATTATAGGTATAAGTTACTAAATTTCACCATAAGGATAAATTATAAATGATTTACCTAACATTTTCAATACAGTAATACCTCAACTTAAGAGATTTTCATCATCTTTTATTTTATAGCCAGTGTACTTCAATCGATGGATTAGGAAATCATCAAAACACTCAACCTTTACCATACAAAATGATCATTTGCATACCTGCATGAGCTATGAGACAAAACAAGGAGCTCTCTGCTAAAGACTTTTGGAAACAATTCAATGTTTTGGATGGAGTGAGAATCATTGGACAATCTTGGAGTAAAGTTTCACAAAAAAATTAAAATGGTGTTTGGGAAAACTGTGTCCTATTTTTACATCACTGAAACTCAGACAGAATCAGGGTCAGAGCCTGATGAAATTGATAATGTGATTGAAGAAGTTGTCGATCTTGCCAGGCATATAAATTTAGAAGTGGATAGTGATGACGTTCAAGAACTGCTGATTCCCACAATCAAGAGCTGACAATTGATGAGTTCATAGAAGTTCCTGAGCAAGATCAAGGCATTGAGGAGTCTTTAGACCAAGTTCAATCAGAATATTGAATGACAGCTGGGAACTTGATGGAATTCCTCAATGTCATTGAAAAAGGATTAAAAATTTTAGAAAATATATACTCCAACAAAGAGCATATTTTTTCAACAAAGCAAGGAATAAAATAATTTTTAGCATGATACAAGGCAATTTCGTAGTAGGAAAAAAATCTTTGTGCTGGCAGACTACTTTATCATATTTTATGAAACCTTCTACATCAAAATAACTTCGAATTGTGATTTTGAAATAGTGTTATCTAAGATTTTAGTCCCCCACCCCTAAATTATTATTTTCTTTCATCTCTGGCCCTAATTAAAAATAATTTATGTGAACTTATACCCAACTTACGCAGTTATCACTCAGTCCAACCTATGCCGTAAGTTTGGGGTATTAACGTACTGTGATTTAGTTTATCATTAAGATAAAATAATCTGCAATTAAATGTATTCAGAGATATAATGCCAAATATTTGATTTGATAAACAATTGCAAAAATAATCTTCCTGAAAAAGTATATAATGTAATTTATTTTCAACAAGTTTTTACTAAGCACATTAATTTTTCCCTTTAAAAATTAAACTATTTAATCTGTTATTCTATATCAAATGTGTTTCAAAGAATTTGCAATTCAAAAAAGTTTTATAAAAATTATTACATATAACAAATAATGCTTTATATTTTTGAAACATTTCTATACTTGACTATTTGAAAACTTTTAACCTGGTGCCGCTGAAGACCCGTCATGTAGAGGGGCTGATGCATGTTAAATCTGCCGAGGCACAATGTCAATATGTTGGCAAGGCATGGAAGCTTGGAGAGTAAGGTACCAGCTCAAGTGTCATCCTCTCTCACTCAATTGAAGTTCAAAATTATGAAGTCCGTTGCCAATAGCTCTTGTGTTGCTTTGAAATGCAACATTAATACAAATCAAAATTGAAAACTTCCATCAAATAAAAACATTAACTTAAGTACTTGCACATAGACATATTTTAAAAATAATACCATTTAAATTTTGAAATTCACCAAGTATTAAATTATTTAGTAATTCTAGAATTTTATAATGTAGACTATTGTTTCTCAACCAATGTGCTGTTAGAGATTGTTAAATTTGCTGCAAGGTGTCTGACAAATAATTAAAATTGTATGGGCATTACAACTTCCTTGAAATAGTGTTTGTAATTACCTAAGTGTTTAATAAAAACATTCTGATGTTTCAAATGGGTTATTACTTATTTCCCAAATGATGAGATTTCAAAAAATTTGATTAAAATTTAAAAAAAATATGTGATTGCAGTGCTATAAAATAAACTAAAACATTTTATTCATTAGGCCATAATGGACAAATATATGTAATAAAATCTGGTGCTTCACTAACAGAAGGAAAACAAAGAAGAAAAAGGAAATATACATCTGGCTATGTTGAATTTTGATTTATCACAATTAAATCAGACCTCCAAATACCATTTGGTACAGTCTCTGCAAAAAGAAACTTGTAAATAAAGCTTTTTTTGTTCCAAGTCAACTGGAAATACTTCAATAGAATACTTCATATCTAGAGGCCAAAAGCAAACCAAGAGAATATTTTGCCACTTTATTTATCAGTATAACAACAACAGCAAAAAAACATTTTTTAACAAAATAAAGGTACCAGTAAAAAGATCAAATGCCAGGTGTAAGGTTGCACAATTAATAGCAGAACACAGAAAACCACACACTGATACAGAATCCATCACTACACCAGCAATGGCTGCCATTGTTGATTGTCAAATAGATGTTAAAGAGTTATTTAAAATCCAGTTTTCTCAAATTTCGAACAAAATTGTTTCTCTACAAAAGTCTTATAAGATCTGTCCTGACTTATGCATCAGAGAGTTTAAGTAATGAGGAAGCTTTGGAAATTTTCGAGAGAAAGATCTTATGTTACATTCTTGGTGGGATACAAGTGAATGGAGAAGATCTAATTTAGAACTCTACAAAATGCACAAACAACCTGATATTGTAAAATTTGACAAATTACAGAGACTAAAATGGGCTCTGGCTAGAATGAATGAAGATTATTGCAGAAAGAAAATCTTTCTGGCAAAGCCTATGGGAAAAATAGATCTTAGGGCAGACCCCCTTAAGATGGATTAACTGTGTTGAAAAAAATCTAAATATTTTAAATGTCAAAAACAGGAAAACAGTTGCTAAAAGTAGAGATGCCCGAAGAAAGCCAGGGCCCATCCAGGGTTGTTGAGCGATTAGAGAAGAAATAGTTAAGTCTAAAAATTGAGAAACTTTGAGAAACTTGAAAGGCAAATTTGTCTGATGACCTTAAAACCACATTTTGATTAATTTCTTCAAAAAAAAAAAAAAACCCAGCTTATTTATTTTATTGAATTATAATTTTATGAGTAATTTTTTTCTGTATAAGACAATTACAATTTTTTTTTTTATATTCAGGTATATCACTAAATATATTTTGAGTTTTTACACAAAAATGCTGAGAAACACTGATGTAAACTTTTTATGAAATATAAGAAGCATTATTTGTTTTAATTTGACAACAGCAATATGTAGTTGTTTGCATCTAGATTCACGAGCTTACTTAAATTACTATTGCAAATACTTCATTTAAATATAAAATAAAAATTTTGGAACTTCTTATTTGGCATTTAAATTAATTTTAAAATCTATTTCTTAATCAGTCTTAGAATTACTTATGAATAAAGCTTACCTCCCAGCACGGCACAGATCCCCTATATAAAGATAACTAAAAATTTTAAAAAGTATTACATCAGGTAGGTTATCAAAGCGTATCGGACTACCAACTTCCTTGTCTTCCTAAAAGAGAACAGTATTTACTTCATTTGCACAAACAATAAATATACATATAAACTGAAAATTAATGTTATTAAATAATCTTAACTAAACTATAATACATTTAGTATGATCTCAGCATCTATTCTCTGCAGTAATCTTTATAATGATGACTTTTAAAAAATCTAATACATTTAAAGTTACTAAAATAACTTTGAATGTTTAGACAAATCTTTTATACACTATGAATATCATAAAAATTAAGATATTTGTTTTCTTCTGAAAAAATTACATGAAGTACAAGAATAGCATTAATATATTTATTAAAAATAATTTTTTAGATTAACAATCATGAAAAATGTTTTAACACTGAAACAGCAAAATGTCCGGAAGAAAATGTCAGTATTTACTGGTTATAGGGACCATAAACCCAAACATGTACAAAACACACCAAATTATGGAACATACTAATAATTAAAATTATGAATAGAGGTAGCTCTATTTTCAAATATCATCAATCTATATAGTGATTAATTTTAATTTAATATGTCATTTTCATCTTGTTATACTGTTAATTTATTGCTTATAGCAGTCATGAAATCAAAGAAGGCAACACACAGAAAATGTACCAAATTTTGCATCTTATACTGGTTCCTAATATTAATAGGTAAAGTTGCTGAAACACTGTTATAATTTTTTATTGTTTTTTATGAATTTATCTTGTCATATAATATCACCAATGTTAATGTTGGGGCCTTCTTGGAAAAGAATTGCCAACCCATGGTTCCAATAACAAATAAGCCCCAAATCTCTCAATTGATACATTTTTATATTTCTATTCTTAATGAGTATTATGCAATAAAGCAGATGTTTATTCATTGGTGGGAACAAGTTTTAAGTCTTTTGAATTTTAAGTGAAACTGATTAGTTTAATAATATAACTGCAAGATCTATATTCAAAGTTTGATTATTAAATATTATAAAATAGATTAAGATAAAAAATATATTTCAAACATTATGAACAAAGTGTTGACTATGTTTCATGTGATAAAATAAAATTAATTTTTTAGAATTCTTACAAAATAATTTTCAATAAGGTAAATACTACAAAATTCGCCAGCCAAAGATGAAAAAATATTCCTGTGCATACTCAAATACAATAAACTTGTTAATAAGTTAGGTAAAATCTTCACATCATCTTGATTTAAATTCTTCAAAACCTTTGTCAATTTATTAGTCAACAAGCTAATATGTTTGTTCCAAAATACCTGTTATACAATGATGCATGGCTAAGGGTTTGAACTTGAAAAATATCTAATGTTCAACTTGCAAGAACAACATGCATGTAGTTATGAAGGATTTGTTTGATGAATTTATTTTAAAATGCTGCATGAGAGGAATGAATGAGTATCCTAATTTAAATTTCAAATGAAAGGATAATTGGACTGAAGAAAGCAAATTAATGGTCCAGATTTTAATGATAATGAACATTTGGATTCGAAAGGCCATTTATATGAATTCATTTTCTTTTGATTGATATCATTGAATGAAATGTCTCAAATGACACTTTCCTTGAATCCATCAAAAAAAAAAAAAAACACTTCATGATGTAGGTATGAGAATCAATTTAAATTCTAATTTTTCAGAGTTTATTTGGCAAATGATGAAAAAACCAGCAACATGAACGAGCAATACTGCCTTCCCTTGAAAAGATTTACTTTTCTTTAGAAACTATTATTCTTTAAAAAATAAGCCTTTATTTTTAGGTATGGTATATAATTCTTCTTTTATAAAGTAACTTCATTTATATTTAATTCTGTTTAGACTCCTTTAAAATTTATAAATTGCATTTCACATTGTTTCAATGTGTTTGACATATTTCTATTTTCAGTCAACTGTTGATAGTTTGGCAGTTATTTAGGGATTACAAAATTACTAAAAAGGGCTTATTGAAAGAAAAAAAAAATGTTCAGTTACATAAATAACAAAAATATTGTAAAATTATTAGATTTTTTACTAATTTTCTAGAATTGTACCATAATTGAATATTTTTAGAATGAATGGGGAGAAAAATTAATAAGAAAATATACAATTTCCACTAGTCAACTTAAGAAAATATTGGAATGAATGGAAAGATAAAAAATATTTCACAAAAAGAACTCTTGCATTTGAACATACTAAAAGGAATCTTTAGTGCATATTTAAATGATGCTCTACAAAATGAGTTTTTTTTACTTTAATGAAATGAAATATTAAACTATTCATAAGTTTAAAACAAATATATATAAAAAAGTGCTCGAACGTTTTTGCAAATTTTTCGTTGATTTTCAGCTTACAAATGATTTTTAAAAATAATTAGGGTAGTTATTTCCAAAACTAATTAGAATTTGAGTAAGCGAAAATATATATATATTCTGAAAAATTCCGTAAGAAGTTACACCATCTCCTGCAATCATTTCTTTACTAGCGCATTGGAATTTCCATTTGAAGTTTAACTTATTCAATTTACTATGATATTTAAATTTAAATACATGTATAATTAACAATAATAATGACAACCATCAAGTAAAAACGTTGTATAAATAGTAAAATTTACTAAAAATAGAAATTTTGTCTAATTAGGTTTAACGAAAGCTTTGTTATTGGAAACATAATTTTATCACACTATCTAACTCACTTTTTTCAAAGAAGACATTTTAGAAAGATTACACCAGCTTCTAAAGTGATTTAAAGAATATAACGAGAAAGATTTAAAGGGCATAAAGCCCTAAAAAGTAAATTTTATTAGAGCATTAAATATAATACCCATATTTTTGTAAATAACCCTAAATTGCGGTCACAGTTACGTATGTTCATATTAAAATATATATGGCAAAGGTGTAACTCGTAGCAAATCTCTCTAGGACTAGTATTTGTATTGCTGGACCAACATTGTTTTTGGGATTCAGAACAGTTTTTAAGCACAAAATCAGAATTAATTCTTCCACGAACATCCCTTAATTTAACATTTAATTTAGATTCAACCAGTAATTACACGTTTAGCCAAATAAGTGCCTCAAGAACTGCTAATTTTCTCGAGAATTTTCACACTGCTAATTTAAGCGTTCTAAAGATACAACAGTATCAGTTTTACGCCTTATATAAAAATTCTTCTCAATTTGATTTAATTTCATAATTATTAGTTTGATAACGGTTTCAACAAAAATGTATAACTATGGCTTTATATAAGTACATACCAGGGATTCAAACCCTAATTTTTTCGTTACGTGAGTGAGAGAATATTAACGTCGCACTGATTAGTTACACGAGGGCTTTTGGCAACGGTCCGCATAATTTTGAAACATGGTTAAGTGACGCGGACGACACCTGAGCTGGCACCTCCCTCTCCTAACTACCACGCCACACCAACGGGAGGACGTTTGAGCTCTCGACAGATTTAACGTGCATCGCTTCCCTACACGGCGGATCTTCAGTGGTACTAGGATGGAGCCCATGACATGCTAGCCATGATCCGATGCCTAGACGACTCGGCCACCGCGGCCGCAATTTTTTCGTTGCGGTTTTCGTTCTGTTTAACTAAATATATATATATATATATATATATATATATATATATATCGGTTCAGGTCTGGTTTTCGTTCCGCCAAAAATAACGGTCTTAGGTTCAATTCCGAATAAGTAATTTTGTTTTGTGTATATTCTTATTTGTAGTAAAAATATAATTCTATCATAAGCAAAAATGTAATTATATAGCTGACATGCAATGATGATAATTATATGGTTGACGTTAAATTAGAAAATATTGATAAGTTAATGCAGTAACAAAATTATTGAAGATGTATCGAACCGAAATAAGCCAATATTCCCCCCCCCCCCCGATTCAGTTCCGGTTCGAAACCCTGGTATATACAACATGAGTACATTCAAAACATGCTGTTTATACTTCTTAAATTTGCTTTCTCATGGCAATAAAAGCTCTACAGATACCAATTTTCAGAATTACTCTTGTTTTACCAATTCTATTATTAAAAGAAGATTTTATTCCATGCATATATTTTAATTTATATTTTTTTGAAAGATGATGCTTTCTGATGAATAATTTCAAAGAGGAAAAACATTAATCAATTGAGTTTACTGTTTTGAAATTAATTTCTAGAAAGTAACTTATTACTCGACAGCATTCAGAGTAGATTAATAACTCATTGCTCTATTTTATTTTAATATTATTATGAAAAAAAAAAAGTTTAAAAAAGGATATGATGAGTACTCAAAGTTTTAGTGTCTTGTCAATTTCAGTTTTTGGTATAAAAACACTAGATTCAACATAAACAAGCAATATAAAATTCTTTTTAATGTCAATTCCTACTTTGAATGGATGAATAGAAAGTATTTTATAAACGATTGAAAATTTGAACAAGATATATATATATACATAGGGAGAAAGTGAAGTAATTGTAGGAGCTGTAAAAAAAAAACATGATTTGTCTGCATTGTTGTAACAATGCAGACCCGGTTTGGCTAGTTTGGCTGAAAAACCAGTTTTCGACGCGTCAAAAACTTGTAATTAAGTTAATTAACCTGTAATTAAGGAATTAATATTTAAAAAAACTGTATTAACATCAAGTGTCATCCAGTACAAGTTTAAAAAAATTTATTTGAACTTGATTGGATGAATAGAAAGTATTTTATTAATGATAGAAACTTTGAACAAGATAAATATATAAATAAATATATATAAGAGAGATAGAGAGTGAGCTAATAGTAGGAATTGAAAAACATTCAACAGTCGATCAGTTTTTGAGAAATCAGCATGAGAGTTTTTTTAATTCATATTTCTAAGCAAAGGCTTAGAAATATGAATTAAAAAATATGAAAATAAAAAAAAGTGAAAGCAAAAACGCAAAAAAATGTTCATGATCTTTTACATTTAATTTTTTTAATTTTTTTTTATCTCTCTCTTCAATACATCTCTCAGATATTGCAAAGTATGACAAAATTTTAGGTTATAAAAACTTGTTACGATGCTCTTTTTTTAATTTGAAAATACTGTCACTAAATAACAAAGTTTAGTAATTCAGAATAAAAACTAGGTTTTCAAGTTTCTTTTCCTTTCATATACTACTTAATAATGATTAGATAAGTAAAATGAAATGTCATCTCAGTCTCTTTTAATACATCTCTTTTCTGTTTAAAATGTAAAAAAAAAAAAAAAAAAATGCTGGTATTAGCATGAAGGTACGAAGTAAAAAAAGAGAATATCAAGGAAAAAACAATTACGAGAGATAGCATTAATAGTATTATAGAAATAACACATGGTAATACATTTTAATACAGTGAAATACGTTTTACGCGTAAATGCTTAATCCTTTATCTACCGCATTATGATTTACCGCACTTTTTTTCATGCAATATTTTTTTTTGAATCACTACATTAAAAATTAAGGGATATACATAAATAAAATACTTAACTTTGGGAAATTTAATCCATTAGAGCTAATTAATTAATTAAAGATATTCAACTGTAAAATTAATTATTTACTCTGTTCACTTAAAATAAATAGTCAAATAGTTTTCTAAGGTCGTCATTAACATGCAAAAAAAAAATAAGATACTTACCTTTTGACATTAGCTACTTTTTTGGAACAAAAATGACAATCTTCAAAATCCGATCAAAATGTCAACTGAAAACGCAATTTCTGCTATAAAACTATTCTCTTCCCCTCTAAAATACTCATCATAGAACCCGTGCTGCCATATATCTCAGAAGAGTGGATTTAAAAGAATATTCTTGTTAAGTATCGTCAGAGTATTCGTAAAAATGGCTAATCTATGTAATTTTATAGTGAGTGGTATTTATAAGTACCCCATCGGTAGATAAAGGGTTAAGATGAAATATCGGTTAACACGAAACAATACATTGGTCAAGACGCCTTTACTGTATATTTTCATACATTTTCTCATCTTAACTCGAAACGAAATTTCTTTTTGGGATTGAACAAAATGTGGAAAACACCAGCCATGCAGGTTCATCATCTGAAGAACACGTTGTAGAAGATGATGATAATGAGTGTACAGTCCCAACTATGGCAGACAAAGACGTTTTGGAGTTTGTTAAAAGCTCAAAAAATATCATTGATGCAGATTCCAACGACGAAAATGAGATGAATAGTGTAGCTCCTGAACCCTCATCATCCGAAACGAGGTACAACATGAAAAGTATGTGCAGTTATTTAGACACCTATTATATATCTCTCCCCAATGGTGAAATGAATAACAAAATTGATGACATCGAACAATTTATTGACAATTTGATGCTATAAAAGGCAATTAAAAGAAAAATATCAGATTATTTTCCAGGAATTCAAGTAATGTTTTGTTTTACAAAAAGTTGGCAATTTTGTATTAAATTTCATTGCGAATGTTCTTGTTTCATTGATTTTTATTAAACACATGCATTTGTAGCATATCCTATATTTTAACACTAGATCATAGCACCATGCAATGGAGTGTTCATCTAGAAAAGTACCAGTTTTCTCCGCCAGGTTCTCAGGATACATTTTGGCTATGTTCATGCGGATTCCAGTAGTAGTACTCAGCACGTCGATGTTTTCCAATATGCGTTTACACTAAAGCTGTTAAGTTTTATCGAAATGCATACTAACTGAATTTTAACCCAACACATCCTTCACGTATATGCATATCTACGCAAATAAAATGTACTTTAATAAACTTAATTTTGATAAATATATGATTATTTTTGTAATATCCTTCAACACGAAAAAAATATATCAGTCCCCACAGTTTCATGCTAAGCGATTTTCATTGTATCAGTGGCGTGAGGTGACATTTTGCTAACAGGGAAGCTTTGTTAACTTAAAAATCATAAGCAAATAACAAAAATAAACAGGTTATTTACTTTGATTGTAAAATAGATATATTAACATGAAACAAAGATATAAGAGTTTGTTTTTATTGCTCTTTTAAAACTAACTCAATGAGACGATTTCTTTCCATAATGTCGATAATAACTTTCTCATAAAAATCACTTGTCGTTGATTATATCAAAGAACTTAAAGTTTATTAGTATTATTTTTAAAAGCAAACTTTTTTCCAATCTGCATCACAAACACTGTTTTAGAATTCTCTTATCATTTCCTAGATTGTTTGGAGTATTTCAAACAAAATCTTATTTGCAGTTAATTAATCATTCCTAATTTTTTTCGAATGCATAATATCAAGGACATATTTTATCTTTGCTAGTCTTTGGAGACTTACAACAACAACGTATGTATACTACATCCTTCAATCATTGAAACTTTTCGCTAACTTGGTTAATAAGTTATAATTTAATAGAAAAATATTATAATATTACTGCTAAATTATTATTTTTAAAAATTTTATGTGTTTGAATTTTAAAAAAGATGTAAAAGGATTATTGCAATAGTGAATAGTTATAAGCAACAATTTCACTGTCGGTGTTATTCATACCGCAGACTAGAGTTCTGGTTCTTCTAGAAATATTTATTGAAGAATGATGAAAGCTGCTGTTCGCTAAGGAATTGAACCTCGAATACTTCACACAGAAGCATCTTTGGAATGCCTCTTTTGAGTCAAAGGCTAGTTAGTCCATTTGGCAAAAAGTGTTCTCCGGGCTGAAATTTGTGGTACATTTTAGAGGCATTTTCAGCTTGGGGAAAATTTAGAAGTTCCCCAGAAACATATCAGAAATGTAGAAAGTCTGATGAAGCACGGGTGGGTTGTGTGTGTCTTGGAATCTGGAAAGAATAAACAAATTAAAAATATCTGACCATAGTTTTTATCTTGAAGATTTTCTGGCACTCATATGGAGTCGATATAGAATGGATTTATTGCTGATGCGATCCTCATTTAGAAGCTCTTTGATTGTGATTTAATAGTCCTGCAATACTAACATCATAAATCTCTTGGTCAATGTTGATCTCATTTTTAGAATTTGAAGACGAATCAAAATCTGTTTCAATTTCCATTGATGTGTTGCCGTCTTTGAAACATTTGCGCATGTTTTTTTTTCCTTGAAAGCCTGCTGATTCTTATGGATCATTTCTGTTTGGGAATTCCGAAGATTTGTACAAAGCTTAATGTGTCGTTGCATTTATCAATTTTTTCTGTAATTTTACCAAAAATGAAAATCCTACGGTTTTTACCAGTATTGCCTCCTTCATCGATGATCTACTTGCAACTGACAACTACTAAAAGAGGAAAAATCCCACAAGCGTATTAGGATTGCCTAATAAAACCCCATTTCCTTAGCTTCATTTGCTTAAGCAAGAAAAATTATATTCTTATATTTTCTTAACACCTCATGTATAACACCTACTATAAATGCACTTACAGAAGGAATTAACTGATATTTTTTTACCTGTCCTTTATTAGCTGTCCTTTAATACTCCATATGTCAAGAAGTTTCTGCACACTATCCGAAAAGGCTATTAGTCTAAACTGAAACCATTCTTTTATCGCAACTCAGATAATGAGAAATTAAACAGTTACTTAAAAAAAATTGTCTGCCCAAAGATAAAACAGTCGTCAATCCCAAACGAAGTTGAATGGGATACACGGTAAGATTGCAACTGTGAATACACTGCTGGCCACCGTAAATGCAACACCCTGAAGGAAGCACGCAAATAACATGAAATTTACAACATGCATTAGCGGAGGTGAGATATGCAAATGATTAGCATTTCAGCGCAGACACACATCACGCACGCCTGTGGCGCCACCTCAAAGCGCTATTTAAGGCATGGAGATTTCGACGATTTCAAGTTCGGCAATTGTGTTTTTCTTGTGGTTTTTTCAAAAAATGATCAGTTATGTCTCGTAGAAAACAGCGATCAGCTTTTGATCAAGTATCCGAGTTCGACAGAGGAAGGATAGTGGCCTACCGATATTGTGGATTATCTTTCAGGGAAATCGGTAGTCATGTTGAACGAAACCAAACAACAGTAATGCGGATATGAGACCGTTGGAGGCAGGAAGGTACGACTAACCGACGGGGTCGATCGCATCCACCTCAGTGCACCACTTCATGTGAAGACAGGTAAATTGTGCACAGGGCAGTGACGGATCGCTCAGTCACATCACGAATCATAGCACAGCACATTGAGTCTGTAACGCATCATTCAGTATCTGCGCGTACCATTCGACGCCGTTTACAGCAGAGTGGTCTGTCCACAAGACGTCCATTGCTTGGTCTACCCTTGACACAGAACCACAGACGTCTCCGCCGCCAATGGTGCGATGAAAGAAGGATGTGGGCGGCAGAATGGAATGAAGTCGTCTTTACTGACAAGTGGTGCATCTGTCTGCTACACCACGATGTCGGTTTCGAGTCTGGAGACACCGTGAAGCGAGGATGCTGAACAGCTGCGTTATGCACCGCCACACTGGTCCTGCATCAGGTATTATAGTTTGGGGCGGTATTGGATATCACTCGCACTCCTGTAGTACGCATTTCTGGTACTTTAAACAGCCAGCGCTACATCTCCGAGGTATTGGAGCCAGTTGTCCTTCCTTACGTTCAGGGCTTGGCCACTGCCATATTTCAACAGAATAATGCACGACCACACGTGGCACGCATTGTCCAAAGGTTCTTCGTCAATCACCAGATTGAATTGCCCCTGGCAGGCTCGTTCTCCGGATCTTTAGCCGATAGAAAACACGTGGTTCATGGTTGCTCAACGATTGACCCAGATTACAGCCCCAGCTGCCACACCAGATCAACTTTGGCAACGTGTGGAAGCTGCTTGGTCTTCTGTACCCCAAGAGCACATCCAAAGTCTCTTTGAATCAATACCGAGGTGTGTGGCAGCAGTGATCTCCAACAATGGCGGCTGCTCTGGCTACTGATTCCGGCAGGAACCACACTTCACGGAAGTCTATAAATTTTATCATTTGATACTTGGTCCACATGTTATCTACAAAATAAATTTTTGTTGTGCTATCTCTTATATTTCTTGGTGTTGCATTTACGGTGGCCAGCAGTGTACTTTGAATATTCTTATTAAGGATTATATTAGTTTTTACAATATCTTGCATATTTGCTTAAAATAATTCGATAATTTTTCAAAGTTTTAGGTATTTTATTTTACATTTATTATTATATCAACAAAAATGAAACTTCAATACGATTGTAGTTGAAAGAGAAACTTATAAATATTAAACAAGAAAACTCAATTTTGTGTGGGTATTTGGCTATAATTTTAGCATGCTCTTTCTTTAAAAGTTTCTACTAGCATTCTCTTTTCTTTGCAAAAAACAGACTATCTAAAGCACTTTAAAGTCAGTATGTACCAATTCTCTAAGAAGATATCTATACTTTCTCTACGCAACATTCAGTTGTGGTGAGTGACAGAAGATGCATTAGAATAGCATTCTGAGAATCGGTATATACGGATAAGAAAGTGAAGAGAAGTGCAGTTAACTTACTTCAATCTGTTTACTTTTATTATTCATAATTGTATCTTGAATATATAATTCTTGCCCTTTAATGCACAAGAAAATTCTTTTTCCAATCAATTTGCTTATGATTCATTTTGCATTGAGGTCTATTTATTTTTCACATTCATTAACAATAGTTCTTTTAAAATTTTCTGAATGAATGCTGCAATCGTTATAATTTCCTTTCCACAGTGTATTTTTAAAAAATTCTTTTTAGTTCCCATATAATTAAATTTCCTTCAGATATTCTTTAGTGAATGCAGTAGCCTAGGTCATGGTCACGAATTCGTACCATGAGTGCGAGCTCTTGGGCCCCAGAAGACAAACCGTATTGAGGGGTTGATGCAATGTTTCAATTTCTAGAAGTTTCAGAGTTACTGTTATATTTCCTTATTCTTTAATTTCATTGGGGATTATACCTATGTTAATCCAATGATTTTATACCTAGACGATTTCTATGTTAATCCAAGGATTTAGTTCATCCATTTAGACATTTTGGTTTATTAGACGGCACACACTGAAGACATGCATACAGCACAAAGAACATTACATAACTGACTTTACTAGCTCAAAAAGCTCAGATGACTTGCAGCGCCATCTATTCATTTTACATTTTATTTATAACAGTTACATCTGATATGAGCGCAGTCTGTTCCATTTCAAAACTATTCAAAATCTATTTTTACACTTTATAAATATATATATATATAATCAGCTTTATTAATATAAATAATTTTTAAGACAAATAATGAAAAAATATGACCTTTACTCTTTTGAAAACTTTATTGTAAGGAATAGAAAATCGAGTTTATACAAATGAAAGTAATCAATAGCCGTATTTTAAATATATATCATACTTTAAATTTACACTTGAATGTTCATAGTGTTACGCGAGTATCTTGTAAAACTGTTTGAAAAGTTTGACTTTCATTCACATAATTTTAACGAGAAAAAAAACTTAACAATCTGTTCATTTCAGACTTTGCAAAAGATTCCTTTAAATATAGTCAGTAACGTACACAAGGAAGGAACTTGGGGGTTCAAATTCCCTCCCCAATTGACCAACAGATTCGTAATTTTTACCATGAAGATTATGCCATGATGCTTCCGTCTAGGTCTTTTTAAAAATATAATCCCCCCCTCCCCGTCCCCATATATACCCATAAAAGTGGTCTGTGTAAGCCACTGAAAGTGTTATAGTTGTTAAAATGGAATTTCAATCCAGTCCATAGAAAACATGAATCCATTTTGCATGCACAATTATAATTTTCTTTTTGACTTCTTATTCTGATTCGTGGAACCCCTGGATATGCCTCGTGGAACCCCAAAGCTCTGTGGAACACATTTGAAGACTGCTTTTCTATACCAATGTTATTAATTCTGAGAAATTTTATATGGGTTCTCTTGAATTAAAACAAAATAGACAGTTATGGCTTTATTTCATTTTTATTTCGTTTTCTTTTAGAAGCTGTGTATATATACTTTGTAAAATAATTTCGATTTTTACATAAAAAAGCAATTTTCTCCCCCCCCCCTTTTTTTTTTTACACAAGATCTTTCAGAGTTTATAAAGATTTTTCATGCTTAATTTTTTTTTACATTTAAAAATTTTACGAAAAAAATCGTTCAGGTTTTATTCTTAGTCATTCCTTTTTATCTTATCACTTTTCCCATTCTTTTAATATTCTCTCAAAAAGTTATAAAAAGAATGAATCAGAAAAATGAATCACAAATATAAATTTCATGCTTATATATTGACTAATTTTACTTTTTTTTTCAAGATTTTTTTCCCTTTAATTAATTTATAAAAGCTCTAAAATTTTTACAAGAGTTAATGTGTTGATGTCGTTGATTGTATTATCTTATACATATTTTTTTCAGTAGAATATTGTTTTCATGTTTATAACAAATTTTAAATCAGATAATTTAGGAAGAAAATTTCAATTTTAAAATTTTGTGATTTCGATGAAATTTTTTTAAATAAATTTTTATCAGTAAAAGAGTTACAAAAGGTTATTTAATATTTAAAAAAATATAAATGTGAATAAAGGGAATAGTACACAACAGGCGTAAACAACTTATGGCTTGCGTACTAGATTTGGTCAGCGGTACAATATTTTAGAGGTACTCTATACTGCTCTACAAATTGGTCAATTTTCGAGTGGATGAAAGCTGATAATTTTGAAATAGAGCTTATTATAAACTAATATCTTTAGAATTATGGAACGCAAAATTTACGAAATTGCAGAAAAATCTGGATGGTAAGTTTCACGATAACTCGACAGCAATTTTAAATTGTTAGATGTCATTGCTGGAGAGATTGAATTGTTTAAAGAAAACTGCATGTATTCTGCTTTCCGCTTTGGTTCTACATATTTATGTGAACAAATCTTTTCTCATATGAAAAGTATTTCGAATTCGCAAAGAAGCTGTTTAACAATTGAATGTTCAAAATCGTGTCAAATTGAAAGTCAAAAATTTACAGTAAATACATTGTATTATACATAAAAATTGTACATTGTAATATGAAGCAGAGTAGTACAAGGACAAGGTTAGCATTAAAATAATTTTTTTTCTTTATTGAACAGGAATACTTATATTTTATGTTGTTTATTTCTTATTTTAATAAATATGTTTAAAAATATGTAATATATGTACAATTTAATTTTTTTTTACTTATACTCAAGGAATAATTATATGTTATGCTGTTTATTTTTATGTTAATAAATATCTTTAAATGCTGTGTAAAAATTATATAAATTGAAATTCTCTAAATTTGTATTCTTAACCATTGTTTCCTAACCCTGCATGCATCGTCGTGAAAGTCGAGTTGTTTCAAATATTTCCTACTGTGTGGCACCGTGTGGCACCCTGAATCCTATTGGTAGATTAGTTTGGCACACCATAGTTACAAGGTTGCCAACCTCTGGTATGCACTGACATACATGGAGTATTTTTATGGGGGAGGGATTATATTAAAAAAAAAACGCGTAGAGAAAGGAGACGAAGCGTTACCTTTGGGCTAAAAATTAAAAATCTGTTGATATATAATAGAACTCCAAACTCCCCCCTTGTGTACGTCTCTGACGGCATTAAATACAAAAATTATGTAAATTTTATCGTATTGTTTGCGGTATTTTTCAATATTAATGATTAAATTATTGAATAAGTCAATTGCTTATTATTTCTGAATTAAAGGTTTGAATTTGTACTTCATTGTTTAATTGATTAATCTTTTAAAACAAAGGATATTATTTTCAAAATATCATAAAATATTGAAAGAAACTTAATTTAATATTAGAACTGTGAACCACAGTAAAAGTTCAACAGTGTGATAAAATTAAGCGTTGAATTATTTACCTGATTTTATCCATCCTTCCAGCAGAGAATTACGATAAAGAAATTGATATACACATTTCATTTTTTATTTAACGTTATCCGACTACCCTAAAATTGTGAATTTTGCCAAAAATGGACAATTTTTTTCAATGATTTTATTTTAAAGATCTTATTAGTTTTATAAAAATATCAAGTTTATTATTTCCCATTCTCTAGAACAAAACTGCAAGTGTTTTAGTAAAAGCAGATGCTATTACTTTAAGCAAGATGTCTTACATTAAAACGTGTTTTACTTGAAACGTGTTTTTTTTTTTAAATGCTCAAACGAGGACAGAGATTGCTCAAAATGTTTTGAAAATAAATAACTGAATTTTTTGTGTGTATTCTCTATATAATAGTAGAAGTGTTTTAACTTTCAAATTTATCAATCATTGTTTTATTACAAAATTTAGAAACCCTTATGTTAGTGAATATTAACGTCCCACTGTTCAGCTACACGAGGGCTGTTGGGGACGGTCCGCGTAATTTTGAACCATGGTCAAGTGACGCGGACGACACCTGAGCTGGCACCCTCTCACCTAACTACCACACCAACAGGAGAACGTTTGAGCTCTCGACAGATTTTACGTGCAATCACTCCCCTACACGGCGGGTCTTCAGTGGTACTGGGATCGAACTCATTACATGCTAGCCACGATCCGATGCCTAGACCACTCGGCTACCGCGGCCACCCCTTTTGTTAGTATAATCACTGTTATATTTTAAGCAATTTCATATTATAACTAAGATAAAGTGCTTTAGTTTTTGTAAAAATTAAAATATTTCTTATCCTGAAGGTCATTTCAGAAATGAATAACATAGCAACATATCAGAATTAAAAACTTGAAAATTTGTTCATAAATTTTGGTACAGAATGCTATTATGTTTATGCTATTTTTTGTAAATTTTTACCCATTTTTTCCCATTTTAGTAATAATAGTTTCTTTTTCTCTTCTTAATTTTAGTACATTTTCCAAAAATGTACTATACAAATTTAAAAACAACAACAACAACAAAAAAAAAAATCCCCATATCTCCATTTTTTCAAAAAAAAAAAAAAAAAAGGTGTCGCAAGTAGTGGGATACCTTCACACGAAGCTCGGAAATTTAAACCATACTTTTTTTACATACGTTTAAAATATTTTTTGTAAATTGATGGAGAGATAGAAATCAAAAGCAGAATAAATATATTCACTTATATGCCATTGAATTACACTAAATAAATGACAAATAAACACACGCCTGTACACACAAAGGAACTTAAATTCAATGTCTTAATTATCTTTAAGTACTTAAAATCTGTAAATTAATATGAACTACAACTATAGAAATAGTTTCTGATAGGGAAAGTCATTTATATGTCATGAGTACGTGAGAGATATCAACGTAACATTACAAAGCAACACAGAACTATTGGCAACGGATTTCGTAATTTTAAACTTCGATAAAGTGATGAAGAAGACACTCGAGCTGGCACCCCTTTCTACAAGTAATCACATCGCGCCAACGGGAGGACTTTGTGTGTGAGCTCGACAAATTCAACGAATATCAGCCCCCTAAACATGGCGAGTCTTCAGTGGTGAAGTGTCGCGTTCTATCCCGAGGACAGAACCCGGGACCTTTGGGTCCGAAACCGAGTAACTTAACCCCTACACCAAAATGATCACCATGATGCAGAGGTTGTTACTGGCTTATATAGATTATATCACTACAGTGGAATTAAGACTTGAACCCGCGAGCTCGTGACCATAACCACTAGCCTACAGTGGCCATTTTTATATCATAAACAGTTACCATAAGAAAAATTATTATCTTTTTGTTAAAGTAATAATAAATTAAATTCGTTTTGAAAAAAAAAAAACCATTTGAAAAATTTTATGGTTTAAGTAATACGAATACCATGTTCTTTATTTTTTACTTTCCCCATTCATCATTTTCCCAATTTAATTTTTATCTTTCTGGATAAAACGTCTTTAGCCCCCCCCCCCCCAAATATTTTTCAGCAAAACTTTTATTGCTCATTCTGGAATATTTCTTCTTTTGTATTTCAAGTAATCACTTCCGTCATGTACAGTCTTTTTACTTAGCAGCAATCCTTTCCTGGAGTTTTCGAATCAACAAATTTCTTACAAATTTCGAAACCAAAATGGATCTCCATCATCTCACTGCTAAGTGACTTCGAAACCCTTCCCCTACTGACGGATCATCTTTTTGGAGAGTACAAGAGCGCAAAGTGCAGTCGTCAAAACCACCGCACCAAATATCATTCTTTTTTATCTCCTCTCACAATTTCCACCGAAAGCCGCGAGTCGTAGGGGTCTATTTATAACAACTACAATAGGTGCCAGAAAAGTCGGAAGGCAGCATAGAGAGAGTAAGAGAGAGAGAGGTTCTGTACACCAAAATACCACCTGGTTCATTTTCTTAGTAGACGTTGAAGATGGATAGCGAGTGGAACTAAACAGTGATTTCTTCTTGATTTCCGACCCCAAACAGCAAAGGCATGTCTTCGTACGGGCTCAGTGTAAGTAAATTATTCTTAAGCATGTTCCTAAATGTATTGCTTACGGTATCTTGTTATAAATCTATGTTAACATGAGCCACAGTTTAGTTTGAATATGACAAGATAGTGATATTTAACCATGGTAGATTTCGGTAAGGATCGAGGCAGAAAGGTTTAGACCGGATATTTTTTCGAGACTATCAACCGAAGGTTAAACAGAGTTTAATATTTTTATACTATCACTTATTTGTTGATATTCTGATGGGATCAGAGAAACCAATCTTCATAAAAGGAGTACGGAAAGCTGAATTGCTTTCCGGTTCTGCATATATATCATAGATCAAATTCACTCATACAACCTATTCCCTACTTCTATAACGTCAAAAAGTATTAAGTTTAAATAACACTTTTGAAAAATTGACTGTTCGTACAACTATCAATTTTCTGTATGCATTATTATTATTATTATTATTTTAATGAAAACAATTTTAAAAAATTTGAGTAGTTCCTTTAAAAACATTCATACGGGAGTAACATGTGAAAAGCGCTTCCAAATGGGGAAAATTCTTATACATTTTAATCCGTACATTTTTAAAAATAATCTACTTGAAACACAAAATCACTCATTAAAATATTCCTTTAAGTAGCATTAATATATATGCAAAAAGTTTGAAAGTTTTAACAGATTCATGAGTAGAATTTTCAAAAATGTTTTTGAGTTCTAATTTACACTTTTGAGAAATTGTGATTTAAAGTAAGCACTTTTACCTTTAAGTATTGCAATTACCGACATAGTTTGGATTTCTAAAACACTTCGAGCAGAATCAGAAGTCAAATTTTATTTTCCAATAGAAGTTGAAACATCAATTTTTATGAAGTGACCCCACTGTAAGAGTTTACATAACAATGTAAATTAAAACTCTTTACAGTCATTTAGATTATACACATTTTTTTCTTGTTTCATATTTGGTTTTTCTGGAAGGAAACTGATATTGGAAGCTAAAAAAACAAATTATTATCAAGAATAAAGAAAAAAAAAATGTTGAGTTAGTATAGTCTCAAAAACATACTTTAAACAAGAGTTGGAATTTTCTTTTTTATTATTGTTAAGAATATGTGAATATATTTATGACGCAAGAAAATTTTTCACTTATATCATATATACATGACTGTACATTGACATACATACATCTTTTTTGTTTTATTTTACATCTGAATTTTCTGAAAGGAAATTGAGATGATACCGGAAGTTGATTGGGAAATATCTGTTATTATTAAGAATAGAAAAAAATTGCAAGCCAGTATAATATTAAGAACGGTTTTCAAACAGGGAGTGAAGGTATTTTCTGTCATCTTGTTTTTTGTTCACCATATAAATGTTTATAATCAATTGAAAAAAAAAATATCCTCCTATTACATACATAGACATATACAATCAAAATTGTTACATAAATTTGGTTTTTCTTGGGGAGGGAGAATGAAAATTAAATATAGGGTTTAATTAAATAGTTATACCAACATAAAAACGTGGAAATAAATAACAAATGTTCTACTTGTACATGATTATTTTCTTCTAAGCCTTTTTGTACGTATTACACCATTTGTTTTCTTAATAAGTCCAGGAATGTCTTTCGTCATTCAGAGAAAATTAAAAAAATTCAGAATCATGCAGATTTGATCATAGATTCATGAAGTCTGATTGGTAACTTACATGGGCATTAAAGGATATCAGAATTTTTTTTATTGTCAAAATTATCCGATTGTTCTCCATAACATTTCATGCTCTGAACATTTTCTGTTAAATCCTTAATTGAGTTATACTTTGAAAAATTCTGGAAATCTGAGTACATTACTATTTTGCCAATTGATCAGCAGGGCTCACGCGAAAATTGTTTGTGCATTTTAGAAATAATTCAACAATAAAAAATATTGAATGCAATTGGAGGCATGAGGTTCTTCGTTTTTTAATTAAATTATTTGAAATTATGGTAAGCCATCAGCAGGATCTAAAAAGTAATGGCATGTAATATGTTCTAAGGAACTTACAAATATGACTCAAAATACCCTACAAATAACATTCCATAAAACATTAATAAATATTAGTAGCAGATTTAAATTAAATAAAGAACTCTCTCCAGAATGCAATAGATCAGTGGTTCTCAAACCATATTTCTGTGGGTACACGAAGGTTTATGTGAGCAGTCCAGTAAAAAATATCTAGAATGCAGCCTACTTATGTATTATCTTCGTTGCCAGACAAAGGATAGGAGACAAAAAAAGTTTTCGAAACTCTACCATGTATAAAAGTATTATTCCCAAAGATTCTCAAGAAGAAATTTTGATTTAATTACTAGAAAATCTTAATGCTTTTTCATTCAAGAAATGCATTTCTAAAAGTCAGAAAGTATTGCCAAAACACAAGTAAAAACTAAGAAAAAGGACTTAAAAATATTTTAGGCTGTCTTCGGTTAATGTTAAAGAATAGGACACGAATTCGGAATATTTTTTCAAATAGAAAAACTCTCAAACATCAATATTATATTCCGGCTTCCCTACCCTGCGGAAAATCAGTTGTTTTATCATACTACTCATTTTTATCCGAGTAGACACATTTTCTTTTATAAAATGCGTTTCTCAATTTTTCTCCAATACCGTAATGCTAAGTGAGCTATCCCTTTACATGTTAAAAGGAAAACTTATTATTTATGGAATATGTTTAAAATTTTAAGAGACGCTATATTATAAACAAATGTATGAGTTACAATGTTAAAAATTTTCATAAAAATAGAAGCATTATTCAGTCCAAAAATGAGCTTCGCGTTTTGTTTAAACTCTCGTACATCTGGCAAAAACAGTCTTAAGATCTAAATAAAAAAAGATTATATATATATACTAGCCGTTACCCACCCGCTTCGCTGGATATTTCATGATGTTATATATGTCAACTATTAATATCTAAGTCCTATCATTAAGAGAGCTCGATTGTATTGAAAAACATACTTATACCTGTAACTGTCGCCTCTTGATAAAAAAAAAAAAAAAAAAAAAAAAAAGGCAGAACACACCTTTAATTTGTATTTTCTAAAAATCTCTGAAATTGAAGTATAGAATGATGTTTGCATTTTCGTAATACTACAGTGAAGTGGATTCCCGCAAAACCAATTTTTGGTGGATCTCTACTTTGTAAAATAAACATGCAAGCCAAATCCAACCGAAAAAAAAACGAAATTTTTACTATCAATACCCTCGTAATCCCGTTGAGAGTCGTTTTCCAAAATAACCGTTATTGGCGGATTTCAATTCAACAAAAAAAAAAAAAAAAAAAAAAAAAAAAAAAAAATGTGAACCAAATTTCATTATTATAGTCCTTGTATTTCGAAAGAAGGAATTTTTTTTGTCAGTACGCCCCAGTAACCCCCTGCTCTCCCCAGAAGTTGATTTCCGTAAAATACATTTTTAGTTGATCCCTATTCAACCAAAGAAACATGCTTAACAAATTTCGAGTATGTGGGTCTAACAATTCAAAAATAATTCTAACAATTCAAATTTTTTCTATAACTCCTCTTGACCCCTCGCAACCCTCCTTAGGTGTCGATTTTCGTTTTTCTCTTTGTTAGAAGAACTTTATGCCATGAAAGGAACATTCCTACCAGTTTTCAAGGAGGTAGCCCTAATAGTTTAAAAACGGAAATATTTATCGATTACGCCACTTAATCTCCCGAAATGAAACTTAGTGGTTGATATTCGCGAAACCCATTTTGTAGCGATTCTCTACACTACGAAAGGAATCTGCTTACCAAATTTCAAGACTGTACATCTCATAGTTTAAAACTGGGAATAATTGTCTATAACGCCCCTTGAGCCCCCGCAACGTCACTTGGGGGTCTGTTTTCACAAAACCCATTTTGCAGGGGAACTGTACTCTATGAAAGGAATTTGCTTATCAAATTTGAAGGCTGTGCGCGCGCGCATCTAATAAATTAAAAATAGAAAAAATTATCTATAACGCCCCTTGAGCCCCCGCAGCACCACCCTGGGGTCAATTTTCACAAAATGCATTACATAGTGGGTCTTTAATCCATGAAAGGATTCTGATTATCATATTTCAAGATTGTACGTCCAGTAGTTTGAAACTGGAAATAATTATCTAGAATGCCCCTTAAGCCCCGTAACGCCACTTGGGGGTCCATTTTCACGAAACGCATTTTGTAACGTATCTCTATCCCATGAGAGGAATCTGCTTACCAAATTTCAAGACTGTGCGTCCTAATAGTTAAAAAATCGGAATAATTGTTATGTCCCCCCCCCTTAATCCCCCGCAATACCCCTTGGGGTCAATTTTTCCCCAAAAAGTTTTGTAGCGGGTATTTACTTCATGAAAGAAACATGCCTTCCAATTTTCAAGCAGGTAGGTCAAGTAGTTTCAAAACGAAAATATTTATCTATTACGCCCCTTAATCCCCCGCAACAACACTTGGGGTCAATTTCCCCCCAAAAATTTTGTAGCAGATATTTACTTCATGAAAGAAACATGCCTATTAATTTTCAAGCAGGTAGGTCAAATAGTTTCAAAACGAAAATATTTATCTATTACACCTCTTAATCCCCCGCAACGCCACTTGGGGCTCGATTTTCACCAAACTCATTTTGTAGCGGATCTCTACTCTATGAAAGGAATCTGCTTACCCATTTTCAAGATTGTACGCCGAGTAGTTTAAAAATTGAAACAATTATTTATAACGCCCCTTGCGGTTCGAATTTCGTGAAAAAAAAATCCGTTTTTAGCTGATCTCTACTTTGTGAAAGGAACATCCCTACCAAATTTCAAGCCTGTAGGTTGAATAGTTCTGGAGATATCGTGATTAGTCAGTCAGTGAGTGAGTCGCTTTTCTCCTTTATATATATAGATAACAGCACACACAGAATGACGTAACATGGTCTGAAAGTTATACTTAAATTAGAAACTTTATTGTATTCACAAACCTTAATCTATGAAATTCCTTAAGAAAATCACGATCAAAAGTTACATATGTAAGTTAGCTTGTATTGCATCGGTTAAAAAAATGATTTGTCAAATATTATCTAAATCTAGCACCGGTAAGCCAGACATTACGAATTCGAAGACAGCTGCAATAATGTGACTGCTCCGTGATAAAATGAACTTAAATATTCGCGTCATGGAACATGAAATTTAACAGAGTGAATACTGCCCTCCTTTCTGGAACAAAATTTAAAAGTATGAGATTGCCGCCAACAACCCATGATACAATTCTGGTGTATTAATGAATTGAGCCAAATCTAATTCTTCTCTCCCTTCATTCTTCGCACGTTATGATTATACAAAAGTATATCTCAAATCAAGTCAGATTTACTACATGAAGTTTCTCAAAACACTGACTAGTCTTAGTTGAAAGAAAATTAGACAGAAACTTTAAGTGAAATGATTATAAATAATTAAATATATTAATTGCAAAAAAAATTATTGGAAAACTTTTGAAGAGATTTTATGAAATTTAGGAAATGAAAAGAACAATTTTTCTGGTAATTTATAAAATTGTTTTGATTGCCACTTTCCATTAATAATTTATGTTTATGTAATAAGTTGCCTTGAAAATAGCTTATTAAAATGTTGGAAACCTTAAACACTAAGAAAATTCCAAAGCGTGCCAGAGTGTTTTAAATATCATTCACAATTAAAATGACCACTTAAATTACAATGTTATTCATTTAAATAATGATTAATATTACAATTAATCCAACACTAATTTTCTACCCAACTGTCTTTCTAAAGAAATGACCCCTTAGCTATTTTTTTTTACAGCTTTTTAGTTTTAAATTTCATAGCTCAAAAGAAGTTAATATTCTGAATCAAAAAAATTATAGCTTTTGAGAACTCAAAATATTTTAGTGGCAGAGAAAATTAATTATATTATTTAGAATAATATAGTATAATCAGAAATAATAAGTCTTTTGTAAATAAATGACATTCACGAAAATTTTGAATATAATTTTCAATTGTACCTGGGTTTTATTTCAGAATCACGACAAAATTTTACCCAAGTTAAATTTTTATAAATATTTTTTTTTTATATTACAAGAAAATCTGGGAATAAATCCTAAAAGCCCAGTTTTTGTGTTTAACCCTTTATCTACCAACGGATCTTATAAGTACCACTCATCTTAAAATTACATAGAAAAACCATTTTTACGAATACTCAGATGATACTTAGCAGGGATATTCTTTTAAATCCCCTCTCTTCTAAGATATATGGCAGCACGGGTTCTATGATGAGTATTTTAGCAGGAAAGGCAAATAGTTTTACAACAGAAATTGCGTTTTTTTTTAGCTGACATTTTGATCGGTTTGCGAAGATTGTCATTTTTGTTCCGAAAAGGTAGTTAATGTCAAAAGGTGTCTTATTTTTTTTTGTATGTTAATGAAGACCTTAGAAAACGATTCGACTTTTTATTTTTAGTGAACAGAGTATGTAATTAATTTTACAGTTGAATATCTTTAGTTAATTAATTAGCTCAAACGGATTAAATTTCCAAAAGTTGAGTATTTTGTTTATGTATATCCTTAATTTTCAATGTAATGATTCCAAAAAAAAAAAAAAAAAAAAAAAAAAAAAATACAGCATGAAAAAACTGCGGTAAATCGTAATGCGGTGAATAAAGGGTTAAAAGGTTAATCTTTTACAAATGTGTAAATAGATTTTTTTACTTTGACTGTGCAATAAAAATAATGCTATCCAGATTACTAGAATTTGAATGAACCTTTCCAATTGTATTACTTTCGTGATTATAATGCATTCAACACAAAATAATCGAAGTATTAAAATCGTTTTTTTTTTAAATAGTAGTAGGTTTAACAGTAGTTGGAATTACCTCCTTGATTATGCATATAGATTTGACTATAAATTTCTTTTCTCTTTAAATCTGTCAATTGTGGATTTTCTGCTATAATTAAATAAGGAATACTTTTTTTGTATACCTATATTTGTCAATAGTATTAATATACAAGAAAAAAAAAACTTTTTTAGAAAATAAAATGAATTTTGTTTTCTTTATTTTAGTTTCACTTTTTTAATGATACTGTTAATTTAACAGTTATGCTTCAAGCATTAAAGGCAACAGTAACAAAAAAATGAAGTTTCTTAAGCAAATGCAATTTTTATATCAAAATAACTGAAGGCTCATAAAATACACACAAATTATTTTTTGAATTTATCCTAAAAGGCTTCAGATAAACGCGTCTAAAACATAGCCATTAAATCATAAAACTGCACACAAGAATTATTCAATCCACTATTAGAAACTGGAAGATAATCATTTTGAGCAGGGGTTGGCAACCTTTTAGCTGTGGCGTGCCAAACCAATCTACCAATAGGATTCAGCGTGCCACACAGTAGGACATTTTTGAAACAATTCGATTCCCGCGATAATGCATGCAAAATTAGAAAATAGAGATCCACAATTTAGGTTTACAGTTTTATTATACATTAATTTTGCATTATTTAAAGATATTTCTTAACATAAAAATAAACAACATAAAATACACCCATTTCTTCAACAAATATAAAAAGAATTAAAATTGTACATATATTATGTATTTTTTAAACACATTTATTAAAAAAAGAAATAAATAACATGAAACATAAGTTTTTCCCTTCAATACAGTTAAATAAAAAATATTTTTTTTCGAACCTTGTCTCTACACCGCTATATTTCATATCGTAATATCAGGGGTATAATTTGTGACTTTCAATTTGACACAATTCCAAACATTCAGTTGCTAAACAATTTCTTTGCGGACTCGAAAATTTTTTCACATGAGGAAAGATTTTTTCCCTTCGATATGTAGAACCAAAAGCGGTATGCAGAGAGTACATGCAGTTTTCTCTCTTCAAACAATTAAATCTCTCCAGCAATGACATTCAATAATTTACAAAAGAGCTGTAAATTTATCTTTAGAGTTAGTTTTCTTTCAGATTTTTTCGTAATTCCGTAAATGTCCATAATTCTGAAAAAGTTTGTCAAATAAGGTTCATTACGAATTGATCAACTTCCATACTCAAAATTGATAAACTTGTAGTGAAGTGCAAATTGAACCGCGAGCCATATGTGGCACTCGTGCCACAGGTTGCTGACCCCTGATATAGAGGAATATGTGGATAAACTAATAAAGTTACAGTTATTGACCATAAATTTAAAAAAAAAATGTTACAAGAAAATAGTTAAAAATAGGGCGAATGAATGTTCTTAAAGGGATAGTTTTGATTTATTTATAATTTAAATTTTATTTGTTCAAGGAAATTTAAGAAGTAACATGAAACAGAGCAAAAGAAAATGAAGTTCGAAACTTCATAAATTGATTTACTAGGCATAACATACATATACCGTTGGAAATTACCCAAATTATATTATGAATGCTGATATGATGTGTGGAGCATATATTACTGAGGTAATATAATATATATTATATAATATTGCTGCGCAGCTTACATTATTATAAATAACTTGCTATGAGTGCAGTAAGTACAGTTAACAAAATTATTAAACACTACGAGGAAAGATTATTCAAATTCATAGAAAAGATTATCTATAAGTTAGAAATGCTTCATGATTATTATTTTTTTTTTTGATGTTTTCAAAGAGACCTGAATTACCTCTATGCACTATTAGTAACATGCTTTATTCAGAGTCGCTAACTAAAAGTGACTTACATTATTTTAAAATTCAGAAATGAAGGTGAAACAAATTAAGTGATATATTCTTATCTCAAATTTGTCAGATTCCCGAATAACCTGTTTGTGAAAATACTAGTTTTCATTTGATATCCTTGAGAAAGAGCGCAGGTATTCTTATGTTTCTATCAAGGTGGCCGCTGTCAAAGCCGGAATATCGAGAGTGTAATAATAAATTCTTCATTCCGCATCTACGTGTCTTTCGTAATCCTTTTCACCCACTCTCTGCCATATACCAGTGAGTATGAGGCCCAGAGCCAACAGTTGATGACGATGCTGTCTAAAGAATCAAATTTCTACAGCCACTTTTAGATTCCTATGTAAACTTGATTCTATGTAATATGCCAAACTACGACAGAACAACATACCTATGACACATAAAATATTTATGAAGTTTTCATGCTCAAAAACTAGATAAATATTTTTCAAATAACCTAAATACATTTTTCAAAGCATGTTGTTATAAGTTCTAGATTTTTGGAATTTAAAATGATTGTTTCGTTCGATATCGGAACGATGAACGTTTTAGGATTAATCAAGATTGTATATTGTGAGTTTTTGCGATGAAACAGATACTTTTACTGCTGTTCTAGAAAAGTAAAGTTAGTTCTAAATTGAATTTGGTTTCTCCTCATTTGACCAACGTAGTTTTAAAATATCATTTCCATCCAGTTCTCTTTCGTTCACAAAATTCCAAAAACACAAAAGTTTTGAATTATTTATTATATACTGATTTGCTTAATGAAATATGTTGAGAGCATAAGAACTTAAATCGTATATCAAAGCTTAGTAAAAAAAATTGAGTTATGCATTTCATAAATCGGATAAATAAAATTTGTGTTTGGTTATCTTAAAATTCAATTAATGATTACTTTGTCAATTTGATTCAGATTATTTTGTTAGATTATGTGCTGATGAAAAAAGGACGCACATAAGTTTCTATACGTACTTTTCATTTTATTTATTTATTTTATTTCGGTTAACTGTGTGATAATTTAGACTAAACGAATAACTACATAGCTACGTGAAATATTTATTGCATCTCATAAAATTTGAATTTAATTACTTAAAATCAGCACTATACAGAGAAAATTCGAAACAATAATATTTCTGTCCAGGGATTACAAATTGAAACTCATATTTAAATGACTGTATTTCTATCATTGTACGACAGTGGTCACCAGCTTTTAGAACTTCATGGAGCACTAAAAGTGTAATTTTATATTTGGTAGACCATGATATGGTTGCCCACTATATGGGGGTCCTATATAACCATATTGTGCCACTCATTTTTTACGCCTCTATTTACATTTCCATATCACTGAAAGGGAACTTCACGAAAAGCAAGAAAAAATCATCAATGCAAAGCAATATCATTAAATTATGTCATGGTTGCCAACTCTCATTTTTAAATGTAACTTGTAAAAGTAGCTAAAAAGTCGCTAAACTCAGAGGGAATTTTTCTAAAAGTAATAGCTTATTATTTTTAAAAGTATAACCCATATTCCATTAACTTTTTCTTAATCTCCATTTTTGAAACAGAATCTTCATAAAAATATAAATAATATACCAATTTTTCTGTGGACCATCAAATCATTTTCAAGGACTACCGGTTGGCAACCGTTATTCTAATATATATATATATATATATAGTCGTCAATTTTTCTTTTTAAGATATAAGCTCATTAACTTAAGGTATTTAAAATAAATTTTTAATAAGAAAAAGTAAGTATATATATAAAATTTAATTTAACATTGTATAATTAAAAGTACTTTCTTAAAATGCTACTAAAAGATAAAATCAAAGTTAATATTGGTATAAATTACATAACTTTTAAAGGAAGTTTTTAAGATAATGTTAACATATCACAGTTTAATAATATCATAGAATATTTGCGCAGTACAACCACATTAACTCTGATCGGTACAGTGTTTTTCTAAATAAGCAAACAAACTTATTAAATAATCAGAGAAATATTTTTGAAAACGTATTTAGTTCTAAAAAGGAAAAGAAATAATTTGAAAATTGTACACTAACTACTTAATTTATTACCAATTATTTTTCAATGTGCAAATTAAAATATAAGTACTCTTTTTCTTTATGATTAAGCAAATGAACTTTCAACATTCTGTATTATATTCAAGACGGCTTTTACTTCTAATTAATCGTATTCACGTAACAACTCTTAAAGTTAACTGCGTCTTTCTGAAGTTAAAAAGTGGTGAAAAATGTTTATCTTGTAGCCATCATTCTTCACTGGAAACGTACGTCATTCTCCTACGGCTTCCGTAGTTTTTGAGAGTAAAACATATTTTTCTTTCCCTGATTTCTTTTTCCGTTTATCTTTATGGACTCCACAACTGGGTTAAAGCTGAATCGCCGTAAAACTTCCCCCACGAAGAAGAGGAACGATCAAGTTCAGTAAATATATCTTTAACACCTACTGTAAAAGAAACAAACATGTGTGCTAAAGTCAGCGGATACATTGAATTTTGGTTTGTAAACTGTTTCAATGAAATCTTAAGCCAGCAAATAATATACTCATATGTGCTGATGATTGAGTTCCATACCACAAAACCCTTAACTTCGGAGAATAAAAGGATTTATAGTTGATGTTCGATTTCAGTTTCCTAAGAATCGAGATTTTAGTCTTGGATTTTATTGTTTTTTTCATTAAATAAATAAGGAGTGATACCTTAGATTGATATTTATTATTTGAACCGATTACATATAATAACAATCAACCCACTGCGCGACTAGTCACCGTAAAGGTGACCAATTTGAAGGGAATCACACTCATCAACAAAGTTTTAGATATATTCATGCAGGTCACCAAATGAGGAGTCGTCTTCATTACTTGACCATACATCAAAATGATGAGGTCTATCGCCAATAGCTCTTGTGTTGTTTCGAAAAAAAAAACAAAAAAAAAACCAGTCATTTCGGGTTTTTAAAAGATAATTTCTTCCAAACAAAATTGTTGTTTGGAGGAAAAAACCAAGCAGGCTGTCTGGTTTGTTCATATTATTTTTATTCCAATTCATTAATGTTTTAAATCATCAGTTTTAAAACAGTAACCCGTGAACCTCCAGGGGTCTACAGTACTTTTCTAGGGGGTCCGCGAAGGTCTCTCATTTAATGTTAAGATTTTTATTTTTTACAAACTTTGAAAGATCTAGAAGAAAAATTGAAAGATGCACGATCCTAGACTAGATCACGCCCCTCTCCCGTGAAAAAATTAATAGAACATGTATTTCGATCAAGAATACTAGTTAAGCTTTTTTATTGTTTGCAGTTACATAGCCATAACTACAAAGTAATATTTTCAAAAAATAGTCGAAACAGACGTGTGCAAAAGTTAAGAATTGAATTCATATAGCGAGCCAATGCAATAACGATTGAATCCATCTTGATTTCCTCTAATTGAGCTTTATTTTAAAATAAATACAAAAACCGTCTGAAAAGCGTAGATCCGGTATGAGACTGCAGATTTCAAATATTGCACCTGATATAATAACACTTTGTAAAATAAATGCAGTACCATCCTTCTCGTTAAAAATTTTAATTAATACAATTAAGTACACATTATTTAATTATTTGAAATTAGTATTTTGTAACATTTTTAATTAGATGCTTACTGTTTTCTTAAAGGAAAAAAAATATGTTAAAAAACTCCCTGTAAGTAACAGAGATATAATCTAAGGATTATAAAGAAACCTTTAAATCACCCATCCCTGTGTTGGGAGTCAAGGGGAGGGGTGTTCAAAAGCTTGGGGGTTAGCGATGTCAGGCTGATACATAAAAAGGGGCCGCGGCGAAGGAAAGTTTAAGAATCGCTGCTTCAGGTTCTTAATATTTATCTGCAGTTCCAATAAATTCAATAGCTTAACTGTAGAAATTCTTGTTGATGAATTTAAAACGGGTGGTAGAAGGCATATTGGTTAGAATTACTAATTACTTCACAATAGACAGTTCAAACATTTGTTTATTGATTTATTTATTTTGCTTTTAAAGTGATACCACAAAACAATAGAAATAATTCAGGTCCAATCAAGCACAAAATGTTATCTGTTCTAAAAGGGCAAATTTGTGTGTCTCTTTTGTCAATCAGTAAATAATAAAGACATATATCTTGGTACTCGAAGTAATTTAGTGTGTTTCAGTTCCATTAGAATTTAGGCTTAAAATTAACGGACTTCCTCGTGAAAAGTCCATCAGATTTTTGCCTGCAAAATTATGCGACATAAATAACTTTAAAACGATAAGGGAAACAGTTATGCGTATGATAAATCTAAAAAATTAGGGGCAAGAATGAATAGTTATGCATATATATTAATTATATTATTCAAAGCTATATAACAATTGTTGTTCGAGGCAATTAAAAATTCTTTGTATTCATATGTATGATAATTTGTTCCTGTTATTTCGTACTAACATATTGTACATAAAAAACAATTTTTAATAAGCAGAATAATTATCTGATTACAAAACATTAAGATAATTTTTACCAGCTATTAGTAAGATTTCTTATACAACAAATATGGATCAATAAATTACTAAGAGACTGGTTACAACAGATGTAAATCAAATATTTCGAACATAATTGTTTTAAGACAAATTTTTTCTTTAAGTTAAGTTTAAATCGATATTTAGAAAATCTAAAAAATAAGGTGATGAAAAAGCAATAAGCTTATTAACAAAAGCAAAACAAAGGGGAAAAAACAAGAATGTGTCTTTTTTTCTGCTAGATAAATTAGGAGATCTTTTATAATTATTTTTCTCCAACAGAATGGTATAAAGTAAATTCTAAGAAGTTGTGATTCTGATTCGCGTTTTTCACTATTGAGAGTCGAATATGCGATGCATTATTTTTCGTTCGAAGAATGTAAAAGAATTTTTGAAAAATATTTCTCTCTCCCAGTTCCCTTCAATTGTTCCTTCATTTTAATATTCAATTTGAATAAAATACCACACTTTTTTTTGCAAAATTAACTATGATTATTTTATTTTCAGACGGTATAGCAGTTTAAATAAACTCCAGTCATCCATCCGGTATAGTGGTTAGTGACGCTGAGTGCGGTGCCGTAGGGCATGGGTTCGAATCTCGGAGAAGGCATGGATGTTTGTTAATGTATAATGCCTTCGCGGCATGGGGGTACTCTCTAAAAAGCCGTCGAGTCGCAAGTCCTCTCATGAGGTTGGTGGGAGGGGAAGAGAGGTGGGAGTTCTCTCACAACCCCCAGGGTGTTCTCCCTCAAATTTGGGGTGGAACCGAGTAAAATCAAACTGCACCTGCATGGTGCTCAAAGCTAAGGCTAACGACAGGCGTAAAAATCTAGCTCTTCACCGCGATGAATTTCGGGGGCCTTGATCTGATGTTACTCTCGATCAGGTGGCATAAGTAACAACAACAAATAAACTTCTTTATATAGAAAAGTTTATTACATGTCTTAAGTTTTTCGTAATGTGAACTTCTAAATCTCAGATTCTTCTAAAGTTCCTTATGAAAGTAAAAACCAAGATGCGCAATTTTTTTAAAAAAAGAAATAGACCACAAATATTACGAAAGATGAGAGAAAGAAGACGCGAAATCTGCTTTCTTCGTGTTTGTTGATTTCTTAAAAATGGGACTGGTGCCAAACAACTAGAGTTACGTAATTCTTAAGATATATACGCAAAACGTCTGGTATAAACATATGCTTTTTTAAGAAAATAAACGAGCATATTGTATATTTCTTTACTTCATAAAAATGCTCCTCTTTAACCGGTTTTTCTTTTAAAATGAAAGCGGCTTGCTGAAAAGAAAATGCAGAAAATGAGTTTTGAATTCGTTTAAGAAAAAAAATAATGCTAAATCTCTTTTCTGCCAGCAGATTTTTTGGGTCATGAATGTAATATGAATAGAGAGGAAGTGTGTATCAAATCTAGTTAATGTTGATTAGTATTACCTAAACTTTTAAGTGAATAAATAATTCTTCAAATTAACTAGCATAATTTTTCTTGAAATTTGGGATTGCTTGAACTAATAATTTTTCCTCTCCATTTACTTAGAACTTTCCCCCTTTACTCTTATCAATTCTATTCGTGTTTTTAATCCCTCATTTTTATCGAATATGTGAAACATCAAAAAAGAAAAAAAAAAAAAAGAAATAATACATTATTATTATGATTTGAATTGAAACAACTTTTTCTTGAGAATGATCTCATTTGTGATGTTAAAAGCATAATAAAAAGTATTTATGAAATACAGCTTAAAGAATTAGATGTACTGCATGAAAATTTTTCAATATTGTTTTCAGATTGACTTCTCGTTTTATAAAGTATTGTTTATTCAGTTATTTTCTGATTTAAATTGTTAGTGATGTATTTTTTTATTTAAAACAATTTTGTTAAAACTATAGTTTTTTTCCTTGTGACTAAAATAAAAATATTTTTTTGTATAAAAAAAAAAAAAAAAAAAAAAAAAAAATTGTTTTATCCGTTTTGATTAGAAAAGATATAAGATTCTTACAATCCATTTGAGATATTTTTAAAACTACCCCCCCCCCGAAAGTATTGAATTCTAAGATTTTCTGAGTTCATAAAACCAATAAATGGCATCTCCACAAATAATAAATTTTCTTTCTTTCTTCAAATAATAATACATAATTTATAACTGAATTGCATATAAAATCGTATCACGATTCTTGAACTTTTTGCATCTAAATATATATAAAATAAACTTGACAACTTAATTTTGCTTTGGTGGGTCATACACGCATTAAAATTGATTTTTACTTAATACCTGTTGCCATTTTATTTTTTATTTTTGAAATTATTTTGATTTCATATGTTACTAAGTAATGTAAACTTATTGTGATACTTGTGTATTATCCCAACAATCGCTAACTCTATTAATAACTCTCCAAGTTGGCAACCCGATTTTATATGTGTTGTACTCTCCGAATCGGGAACCAAATGCTTCGTTTCAAATGTCGCCAATAGGTTGCGATAATACGTAAGTACCCTTACTGTTTTTGTGAATAATTCATTTTATTTGCAAAATGATTACTTTTTTGGATACTTATTAGCGTCCCGCAGCGAAATTGGCGCCATGAATCGCGTCTTGACATCAAAACAACAAAGATTCTAACATGTTTCATACGGAAAAAAGAAAAAAAACTATGCAATATTTTGGAGAAAAATGGCGTGATTTGCATGGGGGCAATTTGGCTGTGGCGAGGTTAATACGTAAATACCTTTTTTTACTACTTTTTTTTTATTTATAAATTTACATTTTAAAACCTTTATTCTTGCATCTGCTATTGTCGTTTCTTTGTCGAAAAGAATTTGATTTGCGCAATTAACTATACTATCAAGAATCCAGAGTTTTGCTTTGAATCAAATCAATTTAATTTTATTAGCAAACAACAGTACATTAGACGTAAATCGGCTGAAGATGGGAACAGTGCCAATTTTGGCGACTTACCGAACTTCAACGGATTTTTTCTCTTATGAAGAATCGTGGGAAGCATTTTCTTTTAATTCTTTAAAATGGTATTTTAACGCCGTAATGTCTGGAATTTTTGGCAGCAAATTTAAATTCAAAATTAAACAGTCGATAAATTTATTCCAAGTAGGCGTAGCGATGCAAATAACTAAAATATTTATAAGTGGCACAAAAAATATAAATGCATTTTTAAAAAGTAAAATTTTTTTTGTAAGGAAATTAAAAAAAAATCAAACGTTTTTGCGTAACATAACGACTCTTGACCTCAATCTTTTGTAAACCATCGGTGATCGATTGATAATTTCAGTTTTGTAACCTGCTAAAGATCCCTTCCTGCTTCTTAAAAGTAAAGGACTATATTTTGATGCCTTGGATGCATTTATTTGAAGTGCTTTGGTTCTTGTAGAAATAGGAGTCCTTACTTCTGAAGTACTTTTTTTAGACGCTTTCGATTCAATTTGTTTTGAAGGCATCTTCCTTTTAGAAAGAGGAAATGTTCCTTGGCAAGACAATAAATATTTAGAACCATTTTTCTTCAGAATTCCAACTTCAGTGGATAATTTCAAAAACTTTTGAATTTCTTGATTAAATTTCGAATGAATCTTAGCTAATTTATGTTGCCTTATATATTTTACAATTTGTGACTGTTGTAGACCGCGATTTGTACCGATATCCGTTAATGCTTGAACGACGGCTTTTGAAATTGTTTTTTCGACTTCAAATAGTTCTTGTACAGGAAGAAATCTGTTTTCTCCTTTTGATGTGCTCTTGGAATCTTTTTTAAAAGCTCCAACCCTGAAATTTGGACTAGATGTCATCGACGTGTCTGTTTCGGATGATTCTGATGAGTTATTAAGATCTTCTAAATTTATTTTTAATGAATTACGCGAATAAACATGAGATGGATGGAATTGGATATTTTCTAAGGTTTCCATTGGAATATTTGTCATTTCAATGGTGCTTATTTGATCATTCAAAGTGTTATTGCAGTACGATCCTTCTAAGAAGCATTTCTTACCGGACAATTGTGAATTACGTGCTACTTTATTTGAAGTAAAAATATTGCTTTTACCACAAGATATCCTCTTCACCTCCTTCGAACATTTTTGGGGACTTGAAATAATAACTTTATTACAATCAGATTTTGTTTCCTTCAAATGTTTTGCATCTGAATTTAGAGTTTCAGAGACACACATGGAACGACTAGAATCAACTTTTCCACTGAACCAGTTAGAATTTACACAGAATTTAATATCACTCGGCAAAAATATTTTGGTGTTCCTACTAGAATTTAATCTCAGTTTGTCAATTCCATCGGTCAGAATGCTATAATTCGGATATCCTTCAAAGTATCGTTTACGTGTAACAGATTCCAAATTCAAGTCTCCAAACAATCCAGATTTTATATTTAATTCAGCTTTAAACATAATGGCTTGATCTCTAAGAACGGTTTTACTAGGTGTTATTTGAGATTTAATACGTTTTTTTGTTGATATCTCAGAAGTTAAAGGCGATATTTCTCTTAAACTATTTTTCCAAATGTTTTCCAGATCTTTATCTTTGCTTAGTAATATTTCATTTGTAATATTAGATGGCTGTTTGTTATTCTGATATAAAAGTTCGACATCATTATTCATATGATTTGGAGGTAACTTAAACTGTACTAAACTTAAATCAGATTCATGTAAATCTAAGAATTTATTTGGGAATGACATACTCATGGATTCTTTGCAGTTTGCATTATGATGAAAATTTGCAGAGCTATAGCTTCCAGAATTCGAGGTTTTTATAATTCCCGAATAATATTCAGTCAAAGGTGTTTCCTTTTCCTCCGTGGAAAATTTTCTGGCGGTATCGGATACGTTTTCACCATTGAAATAGTTATCAACAATCACAGGTTTGCAACCGCCGACGGATTGATAAGTATACTCGATATTTTCCTTAGTATGCGAGTCAGATTTATTTAAATTCCAAATTTTACTTTTTCGTGAAGTTGTCTTTGAAAAATCAATCGAATTTTTATACTTTTTAGATCCATCAAAATATGCCTTGTCACCATTTGATCCATCTATCAGTTTGGAAAAGTTTTTAAACTCTATATCAGAATCGACTGATTCAACACTGAGTTTATTCGTAGAAAAGTTATTGGAAATTGAAGAACAATTCTTACTAGAAACATTACCGAAAATAATTTCATCACAGTTGTTCTTCATCGTAAGAGGTGTTCGAGATTCTCGATGATTAAATTGCTCAGTTGAGTTAAATTTTTTATCATTACCAAGCGAAATTCTACTTTTCAAAATATTAACCAGTTCTTCACATATATCATCATCAGTATTACTGTAATTACTTTCATAATCTAGATCGTTTTGAAAAGAAAAAAAATTGGTATTAGAACGTTCAAGAGATGAACACGAAGACTTATTAACATTCGAATGATTTACAAAGGGATATTGTCCTTCCTCAGACGAATGTGACGTGGAATATCTTTCTGGTAAACTTGATGAAAGAGAAATAGATTCTGAGCAATTCAGATTCTTTCGATGTTTTTTCTCTAATAAATATTGAAGCTCAGTTGGAAGATCTGTTATTAGTTTTGAAAAAGAGGGTTGTTTAATTTCTGCTGTTGTAGGTATTATTTCGCTTTTATTTAAATATGCGGTAATTGTTGAGTTATTTTTAGATTTATCTTTGCTCGAAGAACATTTCTCAGAATCGAGATTTTGTGATTGATTTATCTTGGACAAATGATCAAAATTGGCGTTGAGAATATCCTTAGATGAATTTTCAAACCCCTGCTTAGATAAATTTGGATAACTGAAATTAATTGAATGATCATCATTAACGTTTGATAAATCGTCTTGTTTTATATAAGAATACGATGAATGTATGTGTGACGAATGCATTGGAGTTGAACTTCGTGGGTTATCAGATGAAGATTCTATCAAAGCTTTTAGACAGGGGGAATAAAGTTGTTGAATGAACTCTTTGCGATCAGATTTTTCTCGATTATAGCAATTTGAAATATTCCTTTTTGACATATTCTTTTCTTTGTATTCATGAGTCAAAATATGACAGCAATTATTTTGATAAGATTCAGACATGTTTCCTGAGAATTCGAGTCCACTACTGGATGAAGACATTTCCTCTGAATCACATTTTTGCATCCATTGGCTTGATAAAAGTGTTGACAAAATCTTTTTTAAAGAGTTTGGTGTACTGCACTTTTCAAAATACCGATTTTTATATTTTTTATCCATCAGGATAAAATTATTTACTTGAGTATAAAATAAGATTTACAAAAATCGTTACGCATTCAAAGGCAAGATAAAAAGAGAGAGTTCTCCGTCTATCTGAATAACATTAAATGTAATAAAATATGCATAAAGCTTCCAAATTTCAAACATAAAGTAATCGTTTATTAAATAAAATTAACAATACAATAAACCACTACATCCGCTCGCGTTGAAAAAAAATCTAAAGGATATTATACAACGTGTCATACGGTATTTAAAAATACTTTAAAAATCGCATTAATGTGATAAAAAATGAAAATAAAAAAAAGGTGAAGAGCTATGACTAATAAAAAGTACTCGTACTTTTGCTTATTATGAAATAAAAGTTCATTCAGTCTTATAGATCTTATAAATACTTTAATCTAAATACAGTATACTCAAACAAAATTAACGAACGATACAATATTTAAACAAAACCGTTAAATACATAAAAAAGTGAAATAATCTTTGAGTTAAATACACTGATGTTCAAAATTAAGAGAATTTGCATATTTTGTCGATTTTCATCAAAACGTGTCGAGAAATGCAAATATTGTACGTCGAATACTTAAGCCTGTAAGTGTATGTGGGCGGAGCTAATGGAGGAACAGGATTTATGAGAGTGCTTGCCAAAATCCATATTTCGTTCGCTAGCACACCTCTCCGAATTTCTTTGTGTTTTTTCAGTCTTAATCTGTTAAAATTAAAACAGTAAAAATGAGTAAACAATAACGTTTAGATGATGGATTGAGGTTAAGTAAATTATGTTGATATTAGTAAATTATGAGTAGGCTAGATGCAGACCAGTCTCAAATCCAGGTTTGTAGAGAATTCAATTTAACGTCCAGCGTCGTGTTCAACTTGTGGAAACAGATTCAGAACATCGGATCCGTCGAGAGAAAGCCTGAGCAAGATCGTCGAAGAGCCATGACTGCCAGAAAAGATCGCCATTTGTGAATTATTTGTCTATTACAGCAATGTGTAACATGCATGCAGCAACTTCTGAGTTCTCTTGTGAGTTATATGTAGCCACAGGAGACCAAGTTTCAAGGGTAACTGTTTCCAGAAGACTTCATGAGAAAGGGCAGTTTGCAAAAATACCTGTTGTTTGTGTCCAGCTTAGTTCTACAAACAGGAGCGTCCATTTACAATAGCGCAGAGATCAGAGATTGGAGCATAAATCAATGGGCGATCGTTCTCTTCATTGACAAGTCCCGGTTCTACTTAATCCGCGTTTCTCGTTGTACTTTCACATGAAGAGAACTCGGGAATTCGCTACATGCCCTACAATGTCCGAGAAATTGACCTTTTGGCAGCGGAGGCTTGATGGTCTGGGCAGGCATCACATTATATGTCCGCACACACCTCCATTTCTTTGAAAGAGGTACTGTAACTTCTGTGAGATATAGGGATGAAGTCTTGAATCCCTATGTTTACCTTTTCAGGGGTGCAGTTGGCCCTGATTTCATTTTAATGGATGACAACCCAATGCCGCATAGAGCTCATCTGGTCGATGAATTTCTGGAAAGTGAGGATATTTTCCGGATAGACTGGCCAGCCAGATCTCAACATATAGAGCATGCTAGGGATGTTCTGGAGAGGGCAATCGCAATTCCTAATTTCCCACCGAGAACCATCCAAGGCCTGAAAACGGTGTAGCTGAACGAGTGGGATCAACTGCCACAGGAACTCTGACTCCCTTATTTCCAGCATAAAATCACGGTGCGAGGCCTTTATATCTGTAACAGGAGAAACCAGACCTCTTATTAACCCATTTTTTTGTTCTATTCCAAAACCACTGTTTCATATCTTCCGACTTCGATGAGTGATATGACGATCATGAGTGTGTATTCTAATTGTTGAATGGTTATTTTTTTGTATTGTGTATCACAACCCTATGTGCATACCAAATTTCATTAAAATCTGTCCTATTATTTTAGTTGACCAAATCGGAAAATTCTCTTAGTTTTGATCATCAACGAAGGTAGTCTTATTATTATTTTATGAGGATTCATTCTCCAAATACTAGTAATTTCTTCAGTTTTCCAAAGCGGACCATTTAAGCAATAAAATCAAAGTTATAAGGAAAGTAAAATGATCTAGAGTTTTAGGTATAAGTGATTTAAAGAATAAAATTATAGAACACTGGCAGTCTGACGATTATGAAATTTTTGCAAAGAATGCTAACACAAGAAAGCCTTCTCTAAGTAATCCATAATTTTAATTAATGCATAAATTTTATATACTCAGGGATTATATTTAATGCAGTTTCAATGATAAACATTTGGACTCGAATGAGTTATACCGTTGACAAATTCCTCAAAATGAAAAGATGCTACCAAATGCTGCGGTATGCAGCCAATAGTGGGACTGTTCCCACATTTGTACAAACACAATATGATATGCTCATACCATTTCGTAACGTCTTCAGATTTGGTGAAATTAGTCGACGTAATATGCATACAAGTACCAATATTTATATATATATATTTTTTCGAGAACATTTAGAAACCCTGCGCACAACACGAGGGCTTACATCACAAGGAGAGAAAAGATTACAACACAAACATCCATTCCTTCTCCGGGATTCAAACCCAGTCCCTACGCCACCGCAGTCAGCGTAAATAACCACTATACCGGATGGGCGGCTAGTACCAATATTTGTGTTGATAATATCCAGTTATTTAGACAAATCTAAGATGGATATGGGAATATGGAATTTCAAATCTTTAATGTATATCTTATTTTCTAAAAGACAGTATTTTTGATGTGAGAAATGCTGTATTGATTTACGAATGACTCAAAGTTTAGAGGACAAATGTTATAAAATTGAGGACTCAAAATTCGATTCCAACGAAAATCGTGGCATGTTGAATTTCTAACAGAGCTATGAAAAAAAAACTATCTAGTATAAATTTGGATCCCTCTGATTTGTCGTTTTCATCATAAGATTGCGATTCAAGTTGTTTGTCAACAATAGTCTATCTAGTAGGTCTGTTATTTTTATTGGACTGAAACCAATTATTGCATTATTTAATTGAAGAGAATTTAGATACTTCCTTAATTATATATTGTGTATATATTTTAACTACCACAAAAAATATTTTGCTGTATTAAATAAAAATCTAGGTTTAACATGTAGGTAAACAATTTTGTCAGAGAGACTTAATGATCTAGTTCCCTAAACTAGCTGATTCGAATTTATGTTGATCTACTATATACTGCTCAAGGATTATTGGCAACTGTCTGAGAATAGAACGAACTTAAGAAACATTTTCCACCGTTAAATTTAGAGAGAATTGTTATCTCTGATTGTAAATTATATAATGCTCTAGGTTTTTTTAAAAAAATACAATCTGCTTACAAAAAAGTCAATGCTCAACCCACATTTTTAAGATAGGAAAACATAGTGAAATACCAATAGTCTTTCACCTAAATTGTAACGATCTCTGTTTTGTATCTTCGTTTGAGATAGAAAGAAAAGCAAAAATACTGGGACAGGTAAAAAATAAGCAAAAATATAGGTCAAGACAATTGTGTCAGCAGGCACCAAAATAAAGCTGGCTACTCAGCTTTTAAAAAGATCTCATTCAAACTCAGCCCGAAAGGACAATAAAAGAAAAAAAAACTCTCTTCTAATAGGTAAAACAATTGGGCTATCATTAAACACGAATTTCACAACTTTGCTTCAAGTAACAATAGTAATTAGTTAAGAAGCTTAGATAAGAAATGCCAAGTTAAATAATTTAAGGCATTGTTCTAACAAGAAATAAAAATCTCTAAAGGAAAAAAAAAAGAAGGTATCTTAACAGATTATCTATAATACTGGTTAGGAAAATGTTTTAATATTTATTTATAAAATACAGATTAATCTCAAATGAAATGCATTCTTCAGCCTTTGAGAAGAGATTCGAGATAAGAAAAAGGCAAAGTATGAGTAATAATAGTAATTAAAAATAGTAAAAAAGATTCCTTTAAATACCGAAACAAATTCTTTTACAAGAAGGTTATGAGATTACATGAGGTTATGAGATTTACATGAAGGTTATCGATCCATTAATAAGAGACTCATACTTCATAATTTTTTTGCTAATTGGAAAATATATGACCTGATTTCTCACTGATCCTGGTAACTTCAAAAGTTATTTGAATAGATTTAATTGGCTCTGCCATCTTTCTGCGACTGTAGTGTCGGTGGCGTAGAGAATTTTGAACATGTACTTCATCAATATGTTCCAAGTTTGCCAGAGAAAGATACTAAGATTGGCACTTAAGGGCATTAATATAAACTGGCCTCCGGATATTCCATCAACTTATTTCCACAAGAAGTGCTTTTGACTATTTTTGTAAATTCATTGTAAACATTCGAAACTCTTCATAACTTTAAAATTTTCTTTTTTTATCCTTTTATTATGTGTTTTATTATGTTTCTGTAAGCCCCGTGTAATATTTTGTGGTAAAAGGGGAATTTTTTTCCAATAAAAAAATACCGATATAAATCCTAATCTTTCGTATTCTTAACTAAAAATATGCGTTTCCTTTTTCTAGCATTGTTGCATGTGTTACAATTGAAAAAGTTGTATTTTAATGATAATAAATTGGTTTAAATTTTATGGGTGTAAATCAGATATATAAATTTTAACTTCAAAAGGAAAAAAATGGTGAGAAACAGTCCTGCCAGAAAATATCTAACTTAAAATATTTCATTTGATTCGGTAAGTATCGTTACAAGTTTTGGCGGAGATTTTTCACAAACTTTAATATTTTAAAAATCGAATAATGAATCAATTTATCGAAATTCATGCATTCAAAATTTGAATTCTATATTTATTACAAAAGAAATTTTGGTACTAACGTATCAACGTCACCGCAGCTTTCATTTGCGCCATTTTCCTCCACAAAATCTGATAGTTTCTTTTTCAAATAAAACACGCAAGAGAAACTTTTTGTTTCATAGCGTGATTCGCATGGCGCAAATTTTGCTGCTGTGACGCCAATACGCAAGTACTGAATTTTTTTTTAAAGTTATTTATTTTTTAAATAAAATTTTAAAGAAAAATTTTTGGAAGTTAAATAAGGAGATAAAAACAAAATGTTGGCTTTTAAAGGACAATATAAGTAAATGATCAGAATATATGAAAAAAAGTGATCTTTTATAGAGTGCGTTGTAGAATTGAGTCAAATAGATATAAGCCATAACAAAATAACTTAATAAGATTTTAATGAAAATTTGTTTTTTGAATAAAATTACACTTTTTGAATTAGATCTAGCTGTTCAAGTTATAGCTCAGTATTATTCATATTCTCAAAAACATTGGTTTTAAAAAAAATGAGATGTCGAATTGGAAATTTTTACAATTATATTTAAAATACCTCTTACGATATTCTTACAAAACAGACAATATAAATATATTAACAAATGGCAAAGAAAATATTCTTTTGCACTTTTGCAAGAAGAGTCAATCAGTCGAATTACAACAAGCAGTTGACGAATGAGAAGATTACAAATGATGAACAGCAATCATCACAATCGCCATGATGGCGAACAGAGCTCTGTCAAGACCCGATGCAACAAGCTTCCATTCGTCTCGGACGGTAAAACATTCGATTGTAGATGAATCTTCCTTAAGTTGAACGCGATCCAAAGATACTTTGTCTTCAGATAAAGGTGATCTCAGGCAGGTGTACTTTCCCAGAGGTCCCGTCAAGAATTGCACTATCGCAGCTGGTGGACGAGATGGTCCTGAACAAGACGCCATCTTGATGACGATGAAGATTTGAATGAGAAGCGCCAGGACTACTAAGTACATAGTAGTTTGAACGAATGATACTGAAATGTAATGAAAAGGTTTAATGGGCACTTTATTTCAATAGTTATTTTAAACGCATTATGCTTTCGCTTACATTATTGGAAAAAGTTCGATAATTATACCGTTTCTGATGAAAATTATATCGTACAGGTTACAGGTTTTGTGGGATATGAAGCAAAAATTTAACAATTGGGATGGAAAATGTGACTTCTCCCTTAAAATATTTCGGTACTTATATATTACACCATCGACCAATTTTGCCAAATATAAAGATGTCGCCAAATACCGTCTGTGAATAAATGATTGTTTATTAAAGTTGCACTAAAAAGCAACACGAGGGCTATTGGCGACGGAACTCGTAATTTTGAGCAACGGTCGAAAAAAAAAAGAAAAAAAAAAGTATTTTCTTTCTGAACACTAAGACAACGGAAGAACTTTGAGCCCCGACAAACTTAACGTGCATCAGTCTCTCTACACAGCGGATCGAACTCGAACTCATGGCATATCGGCTACGAGTTCGTGATTATTAGGCTACCACGGTCATCATCATCTTCGAACAAGTTCGTGAAAGGTTTCCACTATTGGCTGCAAATCACGGTATTTGGCGATGTTTTTTTGATTTTACGAAATTATATATAGTCGATGGCATAACACGCAAGTACCAACATTTCCTTAAAATAATTGATTAATTTTTTTGGGTTGTTTATAATAGATTGGTAGTATATTTGTCTTTTGTAGAGCGAATGTGTTTCTTCTAAAAGAATTGCAAATTTATTCATTTTCAACAGAATTCTTTGATTTTTGTAAAATTGCAATATTAAGTAATATCTTTGAGATTGAAGTTTAATTTTACAACGCCAAAGAAAAAAAATTCGCAAATTGCTGTATTTCTGATCTCAAAAGGGAAACGAATTACCATGTGTGGTTATATTCCGAATATTTAGAAATATCTAAAAAATTACTTTATAAAAAGGCATCTAAATCCTTCTGTGTGATGGTTTAAACACTATATTTTCATGCCTTTAAAAATATTTTCGCTGCATAAACATTTATTGCTTATTGGAAGAAGAATACTCGGGATTTACCCTAATAGTTTTGAAGTCTTTCAAGATGCTTTCATTCAAGACGGTCCTGAGTTACTTTTATTGAAATTTACAATTGAAGAATCAACGGCATACATTGAAAATATTTATGAGTTTGTTTTTGTGGGAACTTTAATATCGAACATATTTACTCGATATTTCAGTGTGAAAATGTCAATAAATAATATTCTCAAAACATATTTCTACGATACATTTTTAAAATCCTTTTTTTTTATCTCGTTAAATTTAAAGATGAAAATAAAATTTATAGATTTATGGAAAAATATGAAAATTAGGGACAAAATGCAACACGGTTATTTTAATATTTAATTAGGATTTTATGTTCTTGTCAACACTATGATATCAATGTGTTAGCTAGTATTGGAGATATATATAGTTAATGTTGGACATTAAGTAGATTTTAACACAGCAGCTTTTCAATCTGTTATATCCATAAAGAGTTTACTTTATAATTTTTAAAACTTAAAATTTCTGTATTAGTGTGTTTTTCGTTGAGCATACCTCCTGTACTGGATAATTATACAATAGTGACAGATTTTTACGTTTAAAATTGAATGTTTTCTTTATATATATACATTAAGAATAAATATATCTCAAATATGTATACTCTATCAAGGATGAGAATATTTGTTAGCAAGTAAGCTTTGAAATGATTCGGACTCTCGAGAACAGAATTAATTGCCTTGCTGAAGAAACCGATCGATTAAATGTAATTATAACAGTACCTTTTTATTTATTCAAATGCGCTTACGAGAATCAGTTTACCTGCGGAAAGAGTCAGAACAGGTGATTTCATGCTACGTCCCACGTATACCAAGAGGACACAGAGAGCAAAAAAGAGAAATCCTCCGAGGATAATTTTCTTGGAAGAATCCGGTGGCAACCAGAATATAGAGAGGGTTAGAGTCATGACTAGTATACATGCTGCTCTGGTAGCATCTATCGTAGGGACAGGACGCCTTTTCATTGGAAGAACGATATGTATGCTTAAATAAGGTTCTGGACAACAGTCGTAATATGTAACGTTGCGTATAACTTTAGCTTTAGAGGTAATAAGTTCCCAGCTGGAAAAAAAATATAGTCTAAGTGTTGCATTGAAAAATATTTAAAAGATAATCTTTTAAAAATATTTTCTCAGAATTTAATGGCAAACCATTATATAAAAGAACTTTATTGCATGCACTTTCAAAGAGAAGGTGTGAAAATGAATAAAAGTAATAAAATTAGTGTTATAAAATTAAAATGCATACAGCATTAAGTAAATCAAATATTTGATATAACATGAACGTTTCGATCTAATTAATTTGCAATAATCTTTCAGTATTTCATTGATAAATTAAAAAATAAATTAAAGTTTATTACTAATTTTTAAAATGAGGGTGGATTAATCATATTTTACGAAACAATCTTCAGCACTGTATGATTGATAACATAATGACCCATGGTGCGACAGCCCAGAATGGATCAAGGCCTTCTGAACCAGACGTTTCCAACCATCTCTACTAGCACAAAGTTCTAAGCTCTTAATTTTAAGGACAATTTTAATCCATCCATAGAAGTCTGTCTTCCTTTTTTGTTATACGGTCTAGCCGAAAAAATATCTTTTAGAATATAATTGCCATTCATATGAGTAACACACCCAGTGAACACATCTGGCTCTTTGTACAATCGGTATAATTCAATGTTGCGTCTTCTACACCAGTGTTAAAACCCCAGTTCATCGACCCTTTGGCGATGATTCTTTACACCAGAAAATTGTTGTAACCCTCCCCCTTGTTTTTGTAAAAAAGTGTTTTGCTTATTAGATGTATGAAACCCTTTGAAGCGAGTGGCTGGCGCTATAACCAGCTCCGAACCAGTTTAACAATTGGTAATTAATGGATCATTAAAGTTATTTTGTTTTTAACTTTAATTGAGTTATTATTGAATAAGAATTTATTGACTATTGACTAATTAAAACGAACCTGCAAAAAACCGAAGAAATCCTGATTTTATAACCAGAGGCAATTTTCCTAATTTCCCCCGAAAACACTTCTTAGGCCTTTGCACTTAAAATCCCTTCCACATTCATGGTTGTAATCCAGGTCTTCGAAACGTAATAGGGCCTTGTAGAATAGCTTTTTTCTTTCAAGATAAAAGTTCAGAGTTAAACAAATGCTTTTTTTTTTCAATTCATAAGCTACAACAATTCATCTTTACTTCAGGTAGAATATTGTTAATGAAAAATGAGCAAAATTACTAGCTACTAGCTGTTATACTTCATTTATAATAATTACCCCTCAGATTAACACATCTGATTGCGTTAATTACTGTCTATTAAAATACGTTTTTTATTAAGTATTTTTTTAAATGAAACAATATATACCTCGGGTTAATGTTTTCAAGTTCGTCCAAGATAAGCCAGTCATTATGCTGGAAGTCTATCTCCCACCCGTCGTGCACCCAGGATCCTATCTTGATGATGCACTGTACTTCATCTGAAGGATTAGGGCTAAGAGTAAGAGTTGGGCAGGATGTTTGGGTGAGTACGGGAGGAGCCCACCAAACGTGACCGTACGAATCGAATACCAGAAGAACTTCATGAGTTGGATCCACTTGTTGACTATGACTATAAAAAGAAAAATTACGTTGCTGAAGTCTAAGAATTGTGAATTATTTTAGAAATAAATATAATCAGAACCGTATAATTTAGAGTATTATGTATAATGAAAGGTACATGTATTTTTGTACTTTTAATTTTCAGTAGGTATTTTTTGAAAATTCTGTTCGTAAATCTATAGCATATTCTCGCTATCTATGTATAGAAGTTAAGCATTAAGATTTTTAAAAATTTGTTTAGGGTGCGTTGATTGATCCATTGTTTATTAATGTCACACTGCGAAGCAGCACGAGGTATTTGACGTGAAACTCGTAATTTTGAACCATGGTCAAGTGACGAGAATGACACTTGACCTGGCACCCAAGCATTCGTGCCATCTTAAAGTAAGAACTTGAAGCTTTATGGCTGATTTAATGAACATCGGCCCCTCTACATTAAGGGTCTCAGAGACCAGTATTCTAACTCAGGAGTCGAGAGAAAATACGACGACCACAAGTACGCTACCATGACTACCGTAGTCAATCATTAGAGGGGAGAGTTTATGTTAAGCAGATAATTAAATAATTTTCTTAATAATTTTTTTATGTACCATGTTTTAATAACCATTTTCATGTATTGTCATCCATTTCTGAGCTATGGTCCAAATTTCAAGTCTATAGCTCACCGGGAAGTTAGTTTAAAATCGATTACAAAATTCCACCCGGACAGACAAAGCGAATTAATAAAAACATGGTAAAAAATATTCATGTTTATTTATCATAGACTTGTTTTTATGGTACGCCAAAAGTTCTCAAAGCAATCAGTTCTAAAATTCCAAATAAGCAATATGTAAAAAATATAGAAAAAAAAACAAACCAAATTTAAAGTTTTCCCTCAAATATGATGGCTAAAATCTAAAATTCTAAAAAAAGTCTTTCTTTAATATTACTTAATTACATTTTTATAAACTGCGAGTCGGACAGTTTTCCTGAGGATATCTTATACCATTCTTTTAATCGATCGTCTCGCGTCTGTTCCAACATAGCAAGTAAATTTTTAGAAGAGTATTGCTCCCCAAGTAGCAATATCCTGATAGTTGTTTCTATTTATGTTTTATCCACACAACACACTATAACAACAGCACTGGGTAATGGCGACTGTCTGCTTGGAAAGATTAAAGGCTCGTTTCTTTTGTTTTTTTGTAGTTAATAGATAACACACTGTTAAGATATGGTACTCTGTTCCTACAATAAAAGTTTAATTTTCATGTTAATCTTTTTAAAAAAATTTTACCTACCCCCCTCGATTAAGATCAGAATAGAAGATATAGTTTTAATAATATTGATAAAGGAATTATATATATAAAAAGTAGAAAGCTATGAATTTTTGTTGAATATATACAAAATTAAATTAGAATAATCCTGAATAAAAAAAATCCTAAATAATCTGAATAAAGAATACTTTGATTTCTAATTGAAATAAAAAAAAATTGAACTCTGTTTTTAATTATTTTAATTTGATTGACATCTTCAATATGTATATCAAGTTTGTAATTAATTAGGCGATTTCTTCGATTTTTACTAGCAATTTTTCCAAGGGGAAAAAATAGGCTTAGTTTATTTTGAATAAATTAAGTAGATGGCCTCTAACTGAATTCTATTTCCCTTTATTAAAAAAAAAATCGAATGATTATTAGTTTTTCAGAATAAGGAAATGATTTCTGTATCCATTCGGTTACAATGACACACACACACACACACACACACACACACACACACACACACACACACACACACACACACACACACACACACACACACACACACACACACACACACACACACACACACACACACACACACACACACACACACACACACACACACACACACACACACACACACACACACACACACACACACACACACACACACACACACACACACTTCCAATTAAAAATGGCATTTTTCTTTAAATGTTCGTACCTCCTTTTTCTTGCTTTATTTCATACCCTTTTGAAAATCAATTATTTAATTGTTCACTTTTATTATTTAAACGATAATTATTTAAAGGGAAATACTATATTTTAATGAATTTTATTTTAGGGTTAAAAAGCAATCTTTAACGAAGGTAGATCAATCCTTTAAAAAGGGGGTAAAATGAATTACCTTTAAGGAGTAAATTTTAATGTTAACAACTGTTCCGGCTCTAGGAATGCATAATTGAAATAAAATAGGAAAAAAAGAACAGCACAGAAATATTCATAAAAAATAAGTTACGAGTAATTTAACAAACAAATTGAAAAAATTAAATTTAGAATTACAAAAATAAAGTGCTTTTGATTCTAAAAAAAATTAAACTATTTAGAAAACTAAGAACTTCCTAGGAAATTTATCCAGCGTCTTCTTTTGTGATACACATATCTAAATAATATTTTATACCTGTTATGAACCGTTATATCCGGCACCCAAATCATACTGGCTGGCAATTGTAAATAACCTTCGTAATCAGTCGTATTCCATTGTAATCTGGGATCTAACCAACTCTAAAAAGTAAAATACAATAAAAGTTATTGAAAAAGAGTGACTGTTTAAAACAAACAGCATTGCAATTCGTTAAACTGAATTTTGAAGTTAGTTAACATTTGTTTACCCTTACATTTTCGGGTTGTATTTTTTTTACATTAATTCTTGATCTCTCTATTTCATAATTACACATTTGTTAAGAGCTTACTCCCCCCCCCTTCTACCTTTGTTAGGAATTTAGAAGACTGTAATTGATAAAGCGATTTTCTTTTTAAAAGCTGTCAACATGCAATGCAAAAAAAAAAAAAAAATGCATTAATTTAAAAATAATATTTTATAGCTTTATTCATAAATTGAAGCCCAGTGGTAGTGCATCGCGCTTCCGCATCACAGGTCCGAGGTTCAAAACCCGCGCTGGGCACGGTAGACTCTGCTTTTCATCCCTTTAGTGGGTCGATAAATGAGTTCCAAGATTGCTTGGGAACTTAACACTGAGGGTTTTCGCGTCGGACTGACCACCTCATAGGAACATCTGTTCTTGCACCTCAAGGTCCAAGGTCACGTATACTGAGTATGGTACAGTAAGCCTTAACCCTCATGGGCTGTTGTGCTACTGAATTTAGTATTCGTAAATTATGGATAAAAATCCCTATAACATGCTTATGATTTTAGCTTCTATGAGTTGTCTAAGGGCTCTTTTTTCAGTAACGCTTTGTTCGGTACCAGAACATATTTTGTTCCAACTTTTTGCTCTGCTTGTGCTTTTATTAAGCATTAACGGACATTTCTGCCTTAATCAAAGCACAGCCGATACATCTGTTAATTTTTAACCATGGTATGGCCCAATCAGGGCCTATTTAAGCTCGTTTAGGGCCCTGGGCGCAGATGATCTACAGGCCCCTTTGCACTGGCGGATCGAAATTTATAACCAGAAAATCTGGCTAAGTCCAGCTTATCCGGACCCCTGGGCTCCCGCCCTAAGCACCCCATGGATAAATCGGCACTGGGGCCCAATGACAAAGTTGACACCTTAACTGGCATCCCTCTCACCACATCATGCCAACGCAAGGAGAATGTGTGAGCCACTTCAGTTTTAAAGTGCGCTAGTCCAGCTATACAGTGGTATTTCTAAATGAGATTATTGTGGTTAAGAGTCAGTAATTTTTCTAATTAGGTTCCTGCGACCCCATCTTTCTTCTTTAAAGCAGTTTATATTAACTTAAGTAAACATTTAGAAGTCTGATTTGTCATCGTGTAACCAAATGGCATTGAAGAGAAAGGACAATTTTAGCTAAAAGAGAAAGAGTGAGATAAACGGGAAGATCGACTGTAATGCATTGATAAAGCTTTTAAAAAACTATTTATATATTTTATTTTTGGTAAAAATAAAGAAACGACAAAGAATGAATACAATTGTTATTACTGACACGAATTTAAATTTGGTGATATTTTAGAATGTTCCATTTTCCGGTAATTATCTTAAGATTTAGAGATTAAACTTTGTTTTAGAATTCGAAAATTTAAGATACAACTGTAACCTTGTGCTTTTAATGATCATTACCAACAATTATAACTGAACTGCTAAAATAAGTGCTTTTCGGGTTTTTTTTCGCTCTATAATAAATAGTTCCATAAAAGTAATTTTCCATATAAAGAATTTTGGTGCTTGCGTATTATACCGTAGACCTATTTTACCAAATAAAAATGTGCCGAAAAATTCTGTCATCCTCATTGTTTTGTTCCGTATGCGGGAACGCTTTTTCTCCATATTGCCACATTTGGCAACGTTTTTTGATTTGAATAAATTGGTCGACGGTATAATACGAAATATTAAATTTCTTATAAAATTGTTCTTTTACAATTAAAAGACAGAAAAGTAATATTTAAAAATTAGGTATCAAATCTTACCATGAATATATAAGAATCCATACTAAATATAGCGAGTTCTTCATCCTAAAAAAACAAAAAGCTTTATAAATGAAAAAAATATTTAATGTATAAGAAACAATTTTAAGGAACTTAAGAAATTTCCCTTTATTTATGAGAATAAAGATTGTAATTTGGTATTAGAAAAAATATTTGAAATGATTAATCAAAACACTGATACAATTTTAAGTCTAAATTTTTGAACGTATCTCGCTCTCACTAATACTCTATTCCTTAATAAAAAAATCTATCTATGTCTCAATTTTTATCTAGTAGTGTGCAAATTAGGAGTTATTTAAAATCCAGTTTTCTCAAATTGAGAACAAAATTGCTTCTTTACAAAATTGTTATAAGATCTGTCCCGATTTATGCATCAGAGACTTGGTTATTGACTTTACGTGATGAAGAAGCTTTGGGAATTTTCGAGAGAAAGATCTTACGCTGTATTCTTGGTGGGATACAAGTGAATGGATCATGGAGAAGATTAACTTATAACTCTACAAAATTTACAAACAACCTGATATTGTAAAATTTGTCAAATTACAGAGACTTAAATGAGCTAGTCATCTGGCTAGAATGAAGATTGTTGCTGCAAGAAAATCTTTCTGGCAAAACCCTTGAGAAATAGACCTCGGGGCAGACCCCGTTAAGATGGATTGACTGTGTCGTAAAAGAACTAAACATTTTAGAGGTCAAAAACTGGAAAACAGTTACCAAAAGTAGAGATGCCTGGAGAAAACTTCTGGAGAAGGCCAGGGCCCACCAAGGCTGTTGAGCCATTGAAAAAAATGTGCAAATTACTAGAAATAATTAAATTGAAGTTTTTTTAATTAAAGAGCAAAACATAATATATATGTTTTAGTTTTGCATTATATTATATAAATAATCAGTAAATATTATAGCAACCAATTTGTTCTTTGTTCATTTCAGTGTCAGTTTTATTCATATACACATGATTGAAAACCAGTCTGAAAAAGTTTAATGAAGCTAAACTTTCATTAAATTAATATTCGCCCTAAAACAGTGAATAAACGATGCTTGATTTAAGTAATGGAATACATAGTAAGAAAAAAATCCTAATTTCTCAAACAAAGAAAATGCAATTAACATTAGGAAAGGTTTACCCATGTATTCCAAGTTCAGGGAACTGAAATTAAATTTGAAAGTAAACTTAGTATAAATTATGTTTGTTAAAATTAATTACATTATACGGTTATCGTTTTTTTGTTGTTGTTATTATCAATTTCCTTTCTAAACAATTATTAATAATCAAATCCTTCGAACACTCAAATGATAGTGAAGCTGTCAACGAGGAAGCTAATACATTCCATTTGCCAAACAATCCATTAAAAGAAATACCAGGCATTGAACGCAGCTGTTGATCACCCAAAAGGAAAAGTGCAAACCAAAACTAGACTAAACAAATTTCAAGGTCAAGAAGCAAATTTCCTTTCAAAATGCCAAGCAAAAATATCCTGTTTGCTCAAAAACAAGTATTTTTCTTTTCGTATTCAAAAAAGGAATTTTTTTTAACCGAACTAGCATTTGAGGCCAAGCAAAAATGTTTATTATTAGTTTTCATTTTATAACATTTCAGATTTTATACATACAAAAAATGGTAATTCCTGAAAATATTTTACTGTACAGCTTAAATTATATATATAATTTATATATTTTTTGAAATAAAATTATGAATTGTAAAATGAAAGTTTTTTTGAAGAACTTATTCCTAGAAAAGGCCACAAATCTGTAAATTTTACTAGACATCGAATAATTTAAGGCAGAAAAACATTTAAAAAAAGAAAAAAGAAATATGTTTCTAGAAAGAGTGACAGAACATTTAAGCCTCAGACTCCCTATAATGCGATCTTGATTTAAGGTCGAAGATATTTCAGAAAATCTTTACACTTACGCACATTTAACGACCATTAATTGTTTTAAAAACAACGCGCGAATAGATAGTTCTCCAAATATGACTACTTCTAGGAATAATTTATGTATATTTTTGTACTAAATTTCTTAATTTATAATTCAACTAACCGGTTAAATAGAAGTAGCCCTGGCAGATTTTTCAAAATTGATCTTTTTAGTTTAATGAATAATTGTGGCAAAAAGAAAAAGATAACATTCAAATATTCACACACACAACTATAATTCTCAAAATAAACACAAATTTTAAATTTAATTTTGATAAGAGAGGTTCTCCCAAAGAGACTGAGTCGTTCTGAGGAATCGTGACGGTTTCTAAGGAGCCCCATGGAAAGAATTTTACTTGCATTTAGTCATATTTTGACTTAATTTGGATTCTACGGGAAACCTTAGTTGGAAAAAGGAAGCTACATGTGTAACTTGCTCTAGACTAAATGGTATTTCAGGAAATGAAAAATATAGATTTATCACGCACAATTTTGTGAGGGTGATAAAGCCTTATCGACTCATTCATAATTATCGAAAAATCCGGCGTACGCGCACTTTTAACTTAAAAACACGATCGAAACATACGGGTGTGCGTCATACGCCGGGTATAAAAATGATAGCTTTAAAAAATAAAGAGAGATGAGCATTGAAAAAAATTATACTTCTACACACTGACGTAGCTAGTATCAGAATTCCACACGGTATCTTACGCATTTTGGAGCCCCTATAACTTGGGGACCCCGTATCATTGATACGGTGGTAGCTACACTCCTGCTTCTACATGTATCGAAATACTGTTTATTTAAAAGAAATGTGACATACCTTATATGGACTTAAAGGCTTGTAGTTCTTAAATATGTTCAAAAGCCTGGGATAATACCTCAAATAAATAACTTCAAAACATAAGAGCATAGCATACATACATTTCAGGTTTCTTCGTAAAAAAGAGGGTGCGCGTAATACAATGAATATACTGAAAAACTAAAAAATGCTACTTGGAAGTATAGGTGCGCGTTACACGCTGGATTCTATGGTATTATACTAACAAAACATTTTTTAATAAAAAAAAATCATCACAATTTTTAAAAATATTTTGTTTGGGTTAGTAACGTAAATGCATCGGGATGTTTTAAACAAGTACTAAATATAGAGAATTTAATTTCTTTAAGATTCTCATATTTTAAATTATAAATTAATTATTTTTTTAAACGAAGCGAAAGCCATTTAATTACGGTTACGTTAATGAAGCATTAATTTTGCTATATGAACATTAAGGTACATATTTCAAATGTGGCATCCACGTTATAATATTACTCTATTAACATCGAAAAAAAATCCTAAAAAAAGTATCTAACCAAAGCTATGATTTGACGTGGAATAAATGCTGTATGGATTTCTGTAGTATTTGTTCCATTTGTAGGTCGAATGTATTTGTCATAATTGTTTAGAATCTTTTGCTTCACTTTCTGCATTTGAGCAGTAACATCGGATTGGCAGGACACATGCCTCGTGCATACTGAAAGAGAAAAATATTGATTTTAGTTCATTTTATCAGTAAAATATATTTTATAACTAAATACGGAAAAGTTTATATTTAAAAGCTTTTCTACATATTGAATTAATGTCGGTCTTAAGACCTGTTGGCTGCAGACCCTTGTAATTTTGAATCTCACAGTCAGGTGACGAGGACCTTAATTTCTCTACTGTACTCTTACGCTAAATACAGACTTAAATTTCAGTTTGACTTACGTATATAATGCGAGAGAGAGCACACAAACTCTTCTCTCTCCCTCCTATTCCAAAAAATAATTCTTTAGGAGAGTTAAGGACTCTAATTTGCTACTTAATCTAAAAATTGATTTGGGTGCATTAAACTTGTGAGGGTTTCAACTTTCGACTATTGCCACTCCCGAAGTTTTAAAATAATATTGCAATGAAAATGATTTCGTTAAGGGTGGGGCAGTGTTCCGTGTTGGAAAACTACAATCAAATATTTTGCATCAAGTATAAGCTAAGCTAAGCTAAATTAAAGTAATTTTGGATTCACCATAATGTAAAAAAAAATCAATAATGCAAGCTTCTTGATGCGCATATCGAACTCAAATTTTTCAGCGCGGGTTTTTGTAGTAAACCAGAAAAATTTGTATAAACTAAAAATAACTTTATGTGGATGTTGTGTCTCACAGCTTAAAGTGCCCGTTGTGGCGAGATTTGCGCCCCACCACACACACACACAATTGAATTTTTCCATTCTATTTGCCTTAGACAGCAAAGTTAACGCCTAATTGGAGAAGATAACGATTTGTGGTGAATTTGTTACAGCACTATTGATCAAGCCCCTCGTGATTTAATTTTTATTTTATTGCCTACTTATATTTATTCACAATGTTATTCAATATTAAATTATTTTTGGAATACATTTTATTTAGTTTATTTATAAAGGAACAGGCTGTGGCGGAATAAAAGAATTAGATTCTGTTTTGATTTAATCAAGTTCTATTTTATGGTTTCTCTACTACAATTATTTGACACCAGTTTCAATAAACAATTTAAACTGATTGGTTAATTGATTTGAATCAAGTTGTTTTAAAATTATAAAGGAAGCTCTTTGATTTGTTGAAAGAAAGATACTGAAAAGTATTTTTTGGTGGAAGGAACGAGTAAATATTAACGCTGCATTATTCAGCTACACGAGGGCTTATGGAGACGGACCTTGCAATTGTAAGCCATGGTCAAGTGACGTGGACGAAACCTGAGCAGGATCCCCTTCTCCTAACTTTCACACCACACCAAAGGAAGGACATTTGAGCCTCGGCATACTTAACATGCATCGGCTAGGCTCGAATTCATGACACGCCTACCACGAGTGCGTTTCCTTGATCACTAGGCTACCACTGCCACAGTATTTTTGGTGGAACACAGATTCATTGAACTTCTCATAAAATTCTATCTTCAATCTTTTATGTCATCTTTAGGAAACAAGACAAATTTTATGAAAATTCAAAGATTTAAATGGGCTGTCCATCTAATCCGGATGAAGGAGAAGATGGGTAGTTCACAACGAATTTTTTATGCTATGCCTATGAGGACTCACCCTAGAGGCAGACGTAAACTCAGATGTTTTTATATCATTGACTTACGGAAGGTTTCTTGAGCAGATCAGGGCCCACCTGGGGTTGTCGTGCCACTGAATAAAGTTACATATGAGATAATGGTGCTATATATAAATATTGTATAAACTTTAATAGCATTCAAGTGAGGAACGGGTATTTGTAATGCTATTTCCCATTTCACACATGAAAAATATGAGGCCCAGATGAATTTTTTTTATACTAGCCCATAATATCCCAAACGACACTTTTTGATGAATGAAAATTCAAGCTTACAATTTGGCAACACATTTTAAACAAAGGAAAAAATATAATCAAAATTAATCCTTAAGTAGATCTAGCTTTAGAATGAGTGAAAATATGTCGCAATAAAATGTGCGATTTCTTCCTGTAAAGCTAATTCAAAAGATAGGAATCCTCCATTCCCGATTTAAATTCTTGCAGGAGAAAAGCCCTAAAGTATTTTATATAATTTCGTTATAGAAAATTACGAAGTTGCAGAGGCAGGATGAAATTCGAGAAGATATCCGACTTTTTAAACTTCCATATCTTATTTCCACAAGGACTTGGAAACCTCACTTTACGATGTTTATTTACGGCATTTAGCAACGTACATGCGATAAGTTTTCTTTGACCAAAAAATTGCATGATGAACAAATTTTTAAGAGATATTTCCTTATTTTCATTAAAATTTTTTAATTTCCAGATATCACTAAAATTCCTCTTATAGAATGATCAATACTGCATAGTATAAAATTATCTTTTTTGTAGAATTTTGATGAGTGAGGTGTCAATCTCATCGTTAATTAAGGCGATGTTAAACTACCATCTTCAATACGATAGTTTTTGACAAAAGATGTAATTTTGAATTAATGTCAAACACTACGACCACTCGGCTACCGTAGATTGAATCATAGCCAAATGATAACTGATTAACAGTGTCTCACTTAGAAGAAACAAGAGCAGGGACGTAGCTACCGCCGTATCAAGGACATGGGACCCTAAGCTTCAGGGCCCCCAAAATGTGTAAGAAAAAATCGTAAAATGTTGAGAGCCCACCAAAAAGGGCCTCCAAGGAATTTTGATACAGGGCCCACTCAGGACTAGCTACGTGGGTGGTGACGAGCCTCGTGATTTTGAATCTCGGCTAAGTGACGGGAGCGACACCTAAGCCAGCAACTTCCTTTGACTTCCATACCACGTCAACATGAGGACATTGAGCCAGGAAAGATTTAACGTGCATCTGCCCCTCTTCAAGGCGGATTTTCAATGGCATCAGGACTCGAATTTATGAAACGCTGACCATGAGTTCGTGATCATGACCGTTAGGTTGCCGCGGCCACCTCGTAATTTTGAACCATGGCCAAATGACGACTGCACACCAGAGCTGGCGCGCACACGACTTCCTCTCCAAACTTCCTCATTACGTATAAGTGAGAACTTCAAGACTTGGAAGATTCAATGGTATCAGACCCCTCTAAGGAAGGGGTACTATGGAATCAGGGTTCGAACACGCAGTTTGACCGAAACATACTAGTTTCCAATCACGATCTAGCAGCCATGTCCACTGAGTGATTATAGCCATGATAAAAAAAAAGGCCATTTTTTTAGCAGTCCTCTCACCCTTGTAACTTCTATAGATGTGCGCAAGGATTTTGCAGCATTTTTAAAATGAAACTTGCTATCAATCTCCATTTACTCATCAGGAAAAGTTTCTTATGAAATCGGGACTCGAACATGAGAAATAACCCGTTAAAGAACATGACCATGATCACCCTCCAGATGTCATAATTAACTTTTTTTTTAGAATTTTTTTCGGTCTAGTTTTTACTGCCAGGGTTATAGGCTAAACTATTAATGTAACTCCGGAATTTGAAATTAGTATTGCTGTTTTAGAAACCAATTATTACACTTTTAAACGGATTAACTGTTTTCACCAAATATTTTTTGAACCGGGATCAGTCCTTGATAGTTATCCATATAAAAAAACTTCTGTATGGTTAATCTACACTTTATGCCAGTATATCAATCAAATTTTATAAGACACACGTTCTTAAACGAAAACTTACAATAAATTAATATTTAACGACTAAAATATATCTTAAGATTTTAAAGGCTTTTTGATTTTTCGCCAGAATTTTTTCGTTTGAATGACTGTCGGGTTAACTTAGCACAATAGAACTATTCGCAAGCAAATTTAAAAAAATTATTTTGTGTTATATATAATTTATCATTTCAAGATGGTCTATTGTTTGAAATTTTAAAATATAAAATTTCATCTATGTTAGTCAACATTTTGAATTTAGAAACTCATGTGTACAAGGCATTTTGAGGAATAATTGCTATGGATTCAGAATGCTATTTAAGTTTCAAGTTTTAAAAAATTAGTATTTTACATATTTATTCAATTTAGTTTTATACGCTGTCTTAACAATTGGATAAAAGTGCACAGTTTAAAAATTTAAATCAAATGAAATTTGTGAGATATTTAATTATATAACAATATATATTTTAGATACACATCACATTCACTGACTTGAAAAAGAATTCAGATTACATTTCGAAGTACATCTTTAAAGTTATGTCGTTTTTCCTAAGAAAAGTAAAATTTCAATACACTTACAAATATGCAATAATTCCTGCAACTGCACAATTAATTTTTTTCTTATAATAGAAACCGAAAATAATTTTTAATGCATTGATTAAAAAAATTATGTACAGTCATTTATCAAAACTAATTTAGAGTAATAAAGCAAATACAAAAGAGGTATGAAAAAGTTATAGGAAAAATTATGAAATACTAATCATTTATACAGCTCTAAGCATTTTTCTCTAAAATGCAATAATATAGTTTTAATAATGAGCAAATAGATCAGCAAATAAAAGAAAGCGAGATCTTTGAAATATAATGTAACTTTCCCTTTAAAAATTACAAATATTATCTTTTTTTTGAGGATAAAATATTTCATTTTGTGAGAATATTCATATGACTCTTATATTTTACTGATAATAATTTATACTGTAAAGAATGTCATAAAAATTTGTTATTTGAAATAAATCTTTGCAATTCATACTATAACTCACCATTTATCCATATTAGTACAACAATAATAGCACGGAACAGAATTCTTCTGCCCAAAGAACCCTTCATCTCTCGAAGTAGGCGTTTTTACGAGTTCTGATTTGTTGTTAATTTACTGTAGGCTCCATCAACCTCCAGCTGACCTGATGTAGAAGTTTGAAGAAAAGGGTGCCAGCTCAGGTGTCCATCTCGTCATCTGATCGTTGTTTAAAACTGCCAGGCGTTTTGTTAAATGGACCTTCGAGTCGGCCAGGAACGAACAACCAGAAAATGCATCGCGGTAATCAGATTCACAAATTACCAGCTGAAAATCTGTATATCTTCTCAGACAGCATCGCATTACAATGGTGACAGCAACGACGCCCGTTATAAAGTTTTAGTTGTGGTATTAAGTAACAATTGAACTTAAAATGAAGAAAGTATTCATTCTTTTCGAACGGATAGCGTTTCTCATAACATGATTTTGATGAACTTGGTAACCTTTTTTTGATAAAGCAGTGCGGAAGTTTCCAGTTGATTTCCGCAACATCGAATGCGGAACCTCAACGGAAACTTGAGAGGTTCAGTTGAAAATTTTTTGATTAAACGTTCTTAATTGAATTATTTTATTGTTCTTTTTTTAATTTCTTTAAAAAATATATTTAAATTTTGTATAATTATAAAATAACTATTTTTGAGTAGTCATCTTTCGTACATAAACTGTATAATAATGAATTCCAAACTTGAATATAGGCTTTGAAGATTTAAATTATTTCATATTTAACAAGCTAAAATTTACTTAAAACTGATGATTTTTCCATAGTAGGCCCTTTTGCTCGTCCCCTCCTCTGTTACGGGGAGGGGGATTTAACTTTTATTTATTTTTGAAACAGAGATAGACGAATTATTTAAAGATGAGGAACTTCGAAAAGCAGTACTACAGAATTAAGAATACTCTAATTGAATATTTCAATTTATTACCATTTTTTCTTTTTTAAATTTTGTTTTTTAAAAAACTTTTGCTGTGTTGCAATCGAGGAATTTTTTGCTAATGTAATATTTTTTCCCCCTGAAAATCTCTTGAAAGGAATTCTAAGAAAGAAAAGTCTGCTAGAGTGAACTTTTAAATATCAAAGGATCGAAATGTGGCGAATCTGTTCTAAAATACTTCGTTACTTGCAAAAAGCTATGGTTGTGTTATCAAAATGCTAGAAATGCGAGAAGAAATCTGAGATCAATAATCCAGGAAGTGGGCGTAAAGAAATTTGAAATTGTGCACCAAAAATTTATATGACCTCAAAAATTCGAAAAATGGTCTCAACTGAGACTTAAACATGCTGCTCTTTGAAACGTAGGAATTTGTGGTTTTACTCCAATACGTCCGTACTTCAATGGAGTAACATACATCCCCTCATCGCGACGGGCAGGATTCTAGGAGACCCGAAGCCTCACTGACGCTAAGCCTCACTGACTGACCTTTGTACGGTACGTCTTGGGGCACCAAACCTGACTTTGTAGGGGACCCTAATATTCTCCGTTACGCCACTGCCGTACTTCAATACCTCAATAATGAGAAGATTAAGTAAATTGTATCAACAGTGAATTTGAACAATGTATGTCTGATGATGAATCAGAAGAATTATTTAAAGGTGAAGATTTTTATATTGAGGTATAGATAAAACCCCAAAATGGCATAAACAGAATATGTAAAGAGCTGAAAATGAAAAAAAAAAAATTGAGCATTGTAAACGTTCTTTTTGGCATTAAAGCATTTGTAAACAATATAGGAGATAAAAATGCATACCTTTGAAAAATAATAATGTAAGCGTTTCATAAAATTTTGTAATACGCAAACATACACTCACAAATCAAAACATAGATCAGATAAATTTTTTATTTGCTGATAATATTAAAACATAATTTCCACTACAAATAGATGGTTTAATTTTGTTTTATTGATATAGAGAATACGAGATAAAAATTCCTTTTTAAAAATTGTTTTGGAGAATAATCTTTCTTCATTCAATTTAAGGTTGCCTATGACTTGATTTTTAATTATCATTAAAAAGTAATTTTTAGGTATATAAAATTAATAAGACCGACTATAATACACGAATACATTTTAAAAATAACTTGTCATTAATTCTCAAAAGCCTTACCAATTGGTAATAAGCAAAGTTACAGGCTTAACGATTCGAAAAATCAATTGAAGTGAATATAAAACGAAACATAACAAATCAGTGCATGTATATTTTTTTAATGTTTAAATTAAAAGTACTAATAAAACTTGCTTGTGATGATTGGATAAGTTTTGCTGTACAGACAATATAAATTTTTTTCAGTTATTAAAGAAACTAACATAATCATAGCTTTAAGAATTCCCATTTCACAAAATATTAATATTTTGTTATTTTTAAACGAAACTCTTAAAATTCTTCAAAAAGAATAGGAGTTATCTCTAATTAGGAAAAAAGCTTTAAGACTTTTAGTATGCATAACCTAATTTAAAATTTCAGTAGATAAATAATTCATATTCAGTAATTCATATTAAAATGAAAACTTAACACACAATAAAATAGGAATATATTTTTAGCAATGATACTTCGGATTTATTTCCTTGTTTCTAAAATAGGATTGGGGCATTTACAGGCGTCAAAGTCTTTCTTTCTTAATCTGAAAGCTGAAAAAACGAAATACGAACTAGAATTCTTCGACTTCTGGCACCGAATGTTCTTACAGAAAAATTTGCTATTGTAAGCAGAAAAATCGTGTCATTAAGAATACAGAGTTGATGAACCCTCAAGTTCAGTAACCGATCGATCATACACTTTTTTCATCTTTTTTTGTTCTGTAACCTTGACCTAAAATTCTAAGTCGTAATGTTTGTAGATAAATTGTTATTGACTGTGTTGTTTACCATTCATGAAATGAAAACCTTGTCCAGAATTCCATAGAATTTATCAAGAAAAAAAATTAAATATAAAAATTATGAGCAAAGTTGAAATGAGAGATAGTTATGTGAGGGAAATTATTAATCAGCAGTCTATATATTTGCAGTTTAATTTCGACGAGCTTCATCGACTTCGGCTAACTAAATTCCTAAGTAAAGAGATGATTTTAAGTTTCATTAAACTATGAAAATAAATGATATAATTATAAAAAAATAAGTAATTTTTAAGACAGCGAGTGTTTTTAAAACCTCCAATATCAATAAAAGCAAAATATATATTCGAGAATGAGGAATAGATACTAATTTATATGGTCTTTCGCAGTACCGTTTATGCACTGTTACCTTGAGGCCAATTTTGTGTTGTAGAATGGAAATTTTTTTATATATGCATATTAATACATGTTTTTGTGCATATATTAAATATTTAAATACTTTCATTAAACTAACCTTAAAATAAAAATTCTTTTTGTATAAAGATAATCTACCAGTTTTGAATTTTAGTAGAGATTAAAAGAAAATTGTTTTAAAGAAATAATCGTCTGCGATTAAATTGATATTTTGAAAAAATATCGTTGAAGAATTCGACAAGTAAATATTATAGTTCTATCAATAATTTTAGCTACATTTCAATCTGATCTCTTAAAATGATAGAAAATTAGTTATTTATTTTTTTCGAAGTAAAGTTTCGGCTCTCAAATTTTAATTTTGGAAAATGATATATTTGCACAAAGGTAAGTCAGAATAAATCTTAAAATTACATTATTTAAATGTTTTTACTATGAAAGAGCTATAAAAAAGATTGTAGTGTTGATAGGGGTATAAAAATTTTATGTTATAAATATTTTATTGGATGTTAGAGATTTAAATTATTTGTTTTTTTATAAGAAAGATATAATTAGTTTGCCCCTTTTCGGCTTAAGATAGGCAAATAAATTTATCCACGAACAAAAAAGATGTAAATTATTGAGATAAAAGACAAAGAAGCTGTTGTCGTCATTATATTTTTTGCTAGTGGCAAGTTTAATTTTATCTTTCTGAAAAACACCAACGTTCTACAACTCTATTCAACTTTTCATGGAAAGATTCCAAATGAAGAAAGGTTGTAACCAACTGTTAAAAAGCAGCGGAGAGAAGAAATTCATATACTTTTCTAAAATTAAAATCAAAGATTATTTATATCATGAAAAGCTAAAAACTCTGTCAAATGTTAAAAATTAAAATGCTAAAGTACTCATTTAAAAACAGTAAAATGGTTTAAAAAAGTGAATATAGAATTTAAACGTAAAAATAATAAAAATATTTGAAATACTCTCATAAAATTAGATTTTAATTGATTCGCCTGATTTTAGATTTAATTGATTTCAAAGTTCATTTTTATAATTTGAGCTTAATTTACTGCTATTCTTACAATATGCAAAAATCTGAACACAACTCACCAATTTTACTCAAAGTAACTGATACAAAAGTTGAGGTAGTTAAAATTTTTTAGAATTTTAATTCTTTGAATAATATAAATTTATTTTTAGTAAAACATCCCTTGTCGTTAGATTTTATATCATTATCCAAAAAATCAACTATGTGCTTTTCAAAGATCACTTTTGTGTATTTTGTCATCGTGAGTAGGGTTTGCAATACCGGAATTTTGGGCCGTTTGTACAATTTTGTAATACTGGTATTCATAAGTTTAAATACCGTCTTTTCGGTATTTACTAGAAATTTTTTAAATTGTCTCCACTATGTGTTCAGGGATAACCAACATAGCAAAATAGTATATGTTTTTTGTTTTTATGTATCCTTATTGGGCGAAATTAACTAGATTCTGAATATAAAGTTACATCATACAATCAAGAGAAGTGAAAAAATATGTGAATCATCCAAGGAGGCAGGTTGAAGTCGTAGTCTAATATTCGTATTTGTGAAAACTGGGTTGTAGTTGTGAAAAAGTACGTAATATTTCGATATTTTTTAAATTGGTGAGTTTGTTATTCCCATTGTATTTGCATATCATATTTTAGGGTTCAAAATATACTTTTCAGATTCATTATATATATACTCATAAATAATAACCCATAATGATGAATAAGAAAAACTCTAAAGAACATAAAAATTCAGTTGATAATACTTTGGTTTAGTTTCATTATTTATATGAAGAATAGAATATATATATATAAGGGCACAGTGTAAAAATTATTCAAGAGTTATTAATATGAATGGGGAGAAGGCATAAGCATACATACATATTTCAAAAGGAAACATGATACAAATCTGTTAAAGAGGAAAGAATCTAATTGCGATGAAGATACAAATTTAAGCACCTTTTTTAAGTCCAGGCCATCAAGTATTTTAGATTATTTTGAAAAAAAAAAGGTAATTTGGATGATATTATAAGTAAATTGACAGCATTAGATGGTTTGCCATTTCGATTAATTAAGCACTACTTAATTAAGAAAAACACTATATCCACCAAGGTTTTAAATATAACTACCAACATCAATTAATACTCTAAAACTGTTATAAACTACAGTAACAGTGTTTGCAATTTTTTGAAACACGAGCTAATACAATTAAAAGTAAATGGTGAAAAACTAAACCTTACATTTGATGAATGGACGAGAGTAAGAAATAGACGCTATTAAATATAAATATTCATTCAGAAAGAAAAGGACTTACACATGCCTCGGGATGTTTGCCAGCCGAAAAATGTGTAGAAGTATTTAAATCTAAATCAGCAAAACATGGATTACCCCTGATAGAAGGTATTGTATCTATATAACGACTGATGGAGCAACAGTTATGAAAAAGTTGGAAAATTGATTGGTGCAAATGAGTAATTGTGCTATGATCATGGAATTCAATTTGGAGTAATAGATGTATTACACCAAAAATATAAAGAACCGAAGAATCCAAATACTGTGGATATAGAAACTTCGGATTTCGACTTTGAAGAGAGTGAGAGTGATACAATGAAGATAATGGCAATGTAATTGATGAAGAAGATATTGGAAATGAGGATGAAATATTAACTCATCAAGAATTGCTTCCTATAATTAATAAAGTTCGAAAAATTGTTAAGATATTTAAACGTTCCCATATAAAAAATATACCTTATTACAAAAATATATATACTAACTAAAAATAAAAACAGAATATATGTTAATTTTAGATTTTAAAACACGTTGGAACAGTTTACTCCTAATGATGGAATGATTTTTGAAACTGAAAAATCCAATCCAAAAAGCAATGATCGACTTAAACCTGCAAATTAATTTTTACGATAGTGAATTTGACTTAATGTCCAGAGCTGTATCAGCTCTACTTTCAATAAAACTGGCTATTGAGGCATTATTTATTAACGGCTAATGCAACAATAAATTTCACGTGGAAGTCTCTGAAAGAACAGCACACATCACTATTTGAAGAATTATATATTACATTGAAAAATTGCACAGAAGAAAGGCATACCGAAGTAGAAAAATCTTACGGTATTTACATAATTATAATGATTTTAAAAATTAAAATGAAAAAGAAACAAAGAGACTAATTCAAATTTGATCAAGTTTGTATTAGGCTTTCTTAAAATCTTTTACCCACAAATCTGTCTACATCCAGAAGAATTCTGTACAGTTATCGAAGCTGATGATGACATTAATGTCGATAGTGAAAAGGAATCGTCTGTTGAACAAAAATTAGAATTATCGATAACTAAAAAATTTCAACAAATCAAAATACAATACAGAAATCAGCTAAATCCAAAACCATCCGACGAAAAATTGATTTATTTGAAGATGAGTGAATTAGAGGTAAATACTTGGAAAAAGTATATCGCGCATTACTAACAGTACCACCTAGCGTAGATACCGAAAGAAAGTTTTCGACAGCTCGTAATTTTTGCAACAAAATTACATTCAAAGCTTAATGAGACAGTACAATTGATGTGTGTTATGTTTTTTAAGATCACATTTCAAAATTTTATAATAGTACCACAGACTGAATAGTGATATTTATACTTTTTTATGATTTAAATAGATAAGAGGTTCCTTTATGCTATTTTTTGTGCTTTTTATATACCAGGGGTGTTTGTGCTCCGGGGATTTTGAACTTCGATACCCGGAAATTCCGGGGATCGTCGTTCAAAAGGAAGTAGGAATAATAATGAATTATTTATTTTGATCTGGGTAATTTTGTTTGCTTTGAAAGCAGAAAACGCAAGGTCAGTGTGTGTGGTGAAAACTTTTATAATTAGGTCATTCAATACTTCATAATTGTAATTTTTCATCTCTCTCCCCCCCTCCCCCTTCTCGAAACTCCAAAATGTCGGTAGTAAGTCCGTAAAAGTTTCAGGGAATTTTTTGGGGTCCCACAAACACCTCTGATATACTGTTATAATTAATAAATAACAAATTATTTTTTGTGATATTTACACTCTCCAATAAAACAGGCAAATAAAACATAAAAAACACCTGTGAATTCTTTCTTTTTCTAAAATTTCTACTACCGGTTTTAAAACGGCATCCCGGTATTAAGATTTAAAAAATACCAAATACCGGCCTTGAAGTTTTGCACCGATATTGCAGTCTCTGATCGTAAATAAAATAATATCTTGTATGTTTCTATCTTTTACTGATTTTTTTGTAATTTTTGTCATGGCATTGTTACAATCTGGCTGCAGCTTCTCTGGAGTTTCTTTGATTTTCTCTGTTTCGTAGATACTATGTGATATCTCTTTGAAAGATTATTTAAAAATGTAGTGCGTTGGACGTTAAGGATTAAAGCAAATGGGGTAATGTCGGGGTTAGCTTCAATGAAGACTTCTTAGCGTAAAAATTATTTATTGATTTAAGTTAGGAGAAACACAAAGACAGTACTTATCTTTAACAAAAATAATGGGTAAAAAACATGGACGAATTTTCATAACGACCACATTCTTTTATCACCTGGCCTTTTCAGAAGATGTGTGGTCGCTAGAGGGCGCTTTTGCTGCTTGGTTCAGTCAGTTACAGTAATTATAACTAGAGCGGTTACAAAAGTTAGTATTCATTTGTCTTATCAATAAATCTTTTAAAAATAAGACATTTTAATTGCAGCTAATTACCTCAACGAAAAGTTTTAATACATAGTTAAAATTATCAGATAATAATTTGCAGGATGAATTTTTCGTCTTCCTATTGCATGTTATATTAAAAAGGGTACAGATAAATAAAGTACAGGTTAATTTTCATTATGTAACAGCATTCAAAATTTTGAGTTATGTCATTATTCAGTTCGCATGGTACGAATTTGGTCGGAGCAAACTAATCAACGTTGAAAGTTGGATCCCTGGTAGCGTGGTTAGTAAAGCATCGATCTCTGTAGATTGTGGAGCGTGCATTCAAGGGTCCTTTGAACTGAACTTCATAATTCAGAGAACAGTAGAACCTCATTAATCATATTACCTGGGACACTAGGTCTTTGGGATAAAACAAAATTAACTATAAAAAGAGCCAAGATACATATGCTAAATACTCCGTATTGTAAAAAGTGCATACATTTTTAAATAAAATAAAGTAATTGCTGAAGAGAGAATTCAAATCAATTAATTCCATGATATGTACATTAGGTCGGCTAAAAAAACTGCTTAGAACATGGCTATTCACATTTTATTGGCGTTAATTATGAATTTTTCAAAAGGACTGTCGAAATGAAGCAACTTTCATTTTAATTAGTAAGGGTTTTATTGTAATTTAAGCTTCCTTAGAGGTTAAAATCAACTGAGACTCCTTCAGTAATATAGACTTGGAATTAAACGAATCGGATTTTGGTTCAGCTTTCATTTTTGTCGCTTGACAGAACAAAATTTCCGAGGTCCCTTCTAACTATAGTTTGGTGTTAGTTAAAGAAACCACACACACCCTTACAAATTAACCGTATAATATCATAAGAAAAGTTCAAATACAACATTTATTAAAAAATCTGATTCGTAAACTAATTTGACTCCCCTTTTTTATAACATGGCATAAATCGATGCGTTACAAGGGTTGTCACCGATGGATGATATTTGAAACTATGCCTTTTCTAAGCCTAATTCTTTTAAATTATTAAAATCACTTAATTATATTCAACGCATACAATCATAAAATGATTAATAACACAAAATGGATATTAGAAACTTTAAAATAAAAGTTTTTTTTTTATGAAGCTTTATTCATTTCTTGAAAGTTGTGTTAGAAGTTATGTAAAATAAATGGTTTTTTAGAGGTGTAACAATACATTCTTACGAAACACACTTGTAAGTCCCTAGCGATGTTTATTTCATCTTGCGCTATCATGCATCTTGTTTATAAAAAATAATTCGGACGTTGTTCGCGTTAGGTAATAAGTCTGCCACGTCGCAATCAGTGTTAAACTCTGGACTGGAAGTTTGTCAAATGCTTTTTTGTTTGAACTATTTCCCAAGAAGAAAAAGGTTAAATGCTTTTAACTAACACAGAAGTAGCTCAGCAAAGGAAAATAATGTGGCGAGATCATTCAATTCCATGGTATCTGCGTTTCACCATCCTATTTCTTCAAGGGACAGAAATAAACTGTTTTTTGAAGTTGAATCCGACCTACATAGCTTTACTACTGCTCTCAACAAGATATTTCTTTTAAATCTTATAATGACAAGAAAAAAAATATTTATTTAATAGCTTTACTTTTTAATTTGTATTAGTGACAGAATTATTGTATGTCAGTGTGTGCATAAGGTAAAGACCAAATAAATATATAAATAAATTAAAAATTAGAATTTTTTCCACATTAAAGTTGTGGCGAATATTATAGTTGTTTCGTGGACGTTGTGTAAAAATATAATTTATAAAAGCATCTTATAGAGAAATATTTACAAGAAATAATTTTTTAACAACAGTGTTTTTTAAGGTTCATGACTGATTTGGGATAAATGATAGAAGATTAACGCAAGAATTAATCATGAGCGCTCTAACAAGTTAAATATTTAATGAGTCTAAAAATTTCTGTACAAAAGTAGCTCAGAGAGTGAAATATATAACTTAACAGATGTCCTCATTTCCTGATTTTAAAATGTATCTGTAATATATCAATAAGTACATATAAAATTTAAAAAAGATATTAAGGTATAGCTATCAGTAATTATTCATTTGGATAAAATATTTTCTTATTTTCACCACGGTTTATTCAGTCTTAAAAAAGGAAATTATAACTATATATACTGAATTCCCCCTCATTGCATTAAAATTGAAACAAAAAATGTACATGGTTCTGAGGAATATTCTACATCTGGTAAAAATAGTTTTAAGTTAAGTATAACTTTTTTTAATGTTGTATAAAAACATTCAACTGAACACTCTTTTTCACATCAGAATAAATATTTTATCCAAATTAGTTTCTACAAATCTCTTTAAACAAATGAAACAGATTCTCTCATCTTAACTCCAACTGACTTCGAGGGGGGAAAAGATATATTGGATAGAGGAGTCATTTAGACCAGTGCTCTTCAATTTTTTTTATCTCCACGAACCGGTCAACGCTTGATAATTTTACCGTGGGCCTCTAACTTTGATTACTTATATTTTATATATCACAATGTAACGATATTATGCTCATGTGTGGTAGTGGTGCGACCTTAGGTGATGTCACTCAGATCTCGGTGGTGGTGAGGGGTTAACTCAGGAATACTCAACCTTTTTTCTGCCGGGCCGCATACATATGTTAGCTATTTCACGCGGGCCGCAACATGAGGACTGATGGAGGGGGCGGGGAATTCTTTAAGACCAAGATAACATAGAAAATTTATAATGTGGAAATTGATCAAAACATTAAAGCTCCTATTTTGCTTTTTTAATTATTATTTGTTATATTTTTGATTTTTGTTACTGAATTTTTCTAAATTTGAAGCATTTAAGAATCACTTTTCCACAATTTCTGCATCAGTAAACGGTTTCATATGATTACCAATAATATTACAAATTTCATAGGGTGCCTTTGTTGTCGTTGTGATATTACCAATGACAAAACAATTTTTTGCTGTTGTAAAGATTATTCAAGAAAGCCTAATTATCATCTCTTGAAATAGATCTTCGAGGAAAAATGTCATTGAACGATTCCTGTTAATTAGTATTTTTTAAGTACACTTTTGTGACAAATCAAACAAGTACTGAACCATGCTTGTTTTTCACTGAAAAATATTCAACTTCCCAATCGTCTTGAAACAATCTCTTATCTTCGAATATTTTTCGCTTGCAAGGTATGAAAGATAGTTAAAAATTAGTTCCACTCATAAAATGGTTACTACTCTACTGTTGTCTATTATCATTAATTAGAAAAAATATCAATTCACACCCATACGACATCGACAGCAAAAGCAAAATTGATGTATTTGATTTTTTTTAACAAAGAATTTCCCACCAAATTTTCATAAATAAAGGAAATTCTCAGAGCAATGGGTCATGACTGGGCCACTTAAAAAGGCAGGTGGGTCGCTGGTTTAACCTCTCGTCCACAAAAAGTCTCACACAAACCCGAAAGAGATACAGAACAGTAAATAAAATAGAAATAATCTAATGTTCCTTGGGTGGCCCGGTACCATTTGATCCACAGACTGGTACCGGTCCACGACCCGGTGTTTGGGAATCACTGATTTAGACTCCTGTCTGGAGGTCATTTCGAATTCATGGATGTATTGTTAATCTTGTAGAATTTGCATTCTTTGCTGTTTTAAGTATATTCAATAAGAATACTTTAAAACTAAGCAATAATTTTGATTTTGGATTTTAATTTTATTAATTTAGTTTTTGGATAAATTATTGTGTTACGTTACTATTCTAAGTCAAAAAAATTTTGTTCGTTAGAACTGGATTCATTCAGTAAGGTTATTCTAATTAAATCGGGAAACCCCATGCATCATTAACTGTATCAGAATATAACTGTATTACTTATATTCTGATCAGTCTTAAGAGAATTCTTTGAGCTGCATGAAAGTTTTCTGTGATGTTTTAATTCTCTTTTTGGTTCTTATGAGCAGCTAGGATTAATTAAAAATATTACTTAAAAGCAAATTAGGTGCATACGAGGTGTGTTAAAAATATGTGACTTTTATTCATAAAACATATTTGTATCCACACACGTACATTATGTCCTCCCATACACAATATTTTACTAATTTATTAGAAAGAAGTCATCTTGGTTTTTGCCACACTTTTTCACAATAAATCTACTTCTGTCAGAAGGAGATTGAATACTTTTTTTAAAATGAACTTCAAATTAATTTCGTTACATTTTGTATGATGTCAAATTATCTGGACTGAAATCTCCTCTATTACGGAATGGAATCTCCGAATGATATGCAAAATTTTATACAGTAGCGAGAATAGAAATGCTGCTGTCATTTTGAAAAAATTTGTCGATGCCTACTTAAACTTCCTCACTTATCGTAGTTTACCGACAACTGTGACAGTCTCTGGAAGCAGGAAAGAATTCTCTCAAATGCTCTGGGATCATTTCCAGATATAGATCAAACCATTTCTGTCTCTCTCTTTGTTCGTTCAACCATGAAAAATACATTCGTGGAATATTTTTTGAACACACCTAGTAATTCATAAGTCACACAATTATTTCTGTTTAAATTGAATGTGATATATCATAGAAATATTTTACATAATGAAAGAAAGTTGCAATACATCTTGAAGTGTATCTAACCGTAGAAATGTATGACAACTTAGTTTTAACCTGTTTATAATGTGTGTGCTTGTTTTGAAAATTGATTTCCCTTAAGCATCTATGAATAACAATTTACAAAGCAAAAAAAAAAGTTCATTAAAAACATTTTTCAAAGTTTTGCAAACAGTCTGATGAAATATAGTATATATATATATATATATATATTATATATATATATATATATATATATATATAACTTTCTTTATTAAAGATTCTCACATATATTTTTGATACATTTCATGCATCAAAAGTACCGGTTTTGATATTTTCCAGTACATACTGGTAAATTTATTTCATGCTAGCTTTCATTTATTTTCAATAATAATTTTTGACACATTACATAATTTAAATTTATTTTTTTGATTTCAGATGGTAGTGTTGAAAGTATGTACTTATTCTTTGCATGCAGTTGTTTGTTGCATTTGAACACTGATATATTTTTTTTCTTAAAGTTATTTTAATTCCATAGTTTGGGGAAGATCTTGAACTCAGTGACTTAAAAAAGTACTCAAAATATACCACACGTGCGCTTTGTGAGGTATCATATAGTAAAATGCTGTGTACGAATCTGGATTCTAGCCAAGAATTTTCAAATTGCAAACAAAAGCGCAAAATCATTCTCCCCAAACTAAAAGTTCACTTTCTAGTAAAAGTTAAGTGACTTGTAGGAAAAGTTTACCGAATTTCTTAATATTTCAGCATAAAGTTTAACTTATTAATAATGAATGCTTTTATAAATAGAATTTTCATTGTTAGGATCAGTAAATTCAATTTTCTTTTTAATGGAATCATTAGACGACTAACGCAGTTTAATTATTATTTAGGATCTGTTTTTTTTTTTAACTTTTCATTAGTTATTTACATTTAATAGAATATTTTTCATTAACTTTTTGATTGAAAATCTAATAAACACAAAAAGTAGACGTAAAGTATGAAAAATAGATTTATTTTCTAAACATATATTAAAAAAAATTATTATTGTACTTGAGATTTCGAGATTCGATGGAATACAAAATATCATCTCACGTAGAATGATTTTCCGGTTCAATTTTTAATCATTGATATCAATCCTCTTTTCTTTTTTTTTTGAATTTTGAAGGACTAGACTTTTAATATAATGAGAGAGAATAAAACATTCGAAAGAGTTCACAGCACACATTTTTATGAATCTTTTGCGTTGAATCACAATGAAAACGGGATTCATAAGATTAGGCTTAGCAAAAGAAAGGGATGTTCTACAAATATCAGTTAAGTAGGACAAAGAACTTGGCCGGAATACTGGCCAAATCGGAGCCAAGGCTTTTAAAAGTAGATTTTTTTTCATCTCTCTAACTCATCACATACAAAAATACGATAGCAATGTCGCGGTTTTTTCTCTCCTCTTTTTTTTTTTTGTACATGACGTCTTCAGTCATTGATGTTGCTATTTGACGATTTGCGTGACGTAGATTATTGACGTAGTGATATCTAGTGGTATGCTAAATATATTGAAATACTGTATAAAACACGTAAATAATGTTGCAGGAGAATTTCTAAAGGCTATTAAGTATATAAATCTAAGAATATCAGGAATAATTGGAATGATTCCATTTTAATTATTGCTTCCTAAAAATTCTAAATGAAAATTCCACTCGGAGCAATTTAAATTTTCTATCTTTTTCAAAAGCTGCCACACACACACACACACACACACACACACACACACACACACACAACACACACACACACCACACACACACACACCACACACACACACACACACACACACCACCACACACACACACACATAGATAAAGGAGAAAAGTGACTCCCTCATTCATCACGATATCTTGGAATCTATTAGACCTATATACTTGAAATTTGGTAAAGATGTTTCTTTCATGGAGTAGAGACCCGCTAAGAACTGATTTTACGAAAATCGAACCCCAAGGGGCATTGCGGGGGCTTAACAGATGTTAAAGATAATTATTCTCCCTTTTCAACTATTACACTAACAGATTTGAAATTTGATAAGCTAATACCTTTTATGGAGTAGAGTTCCTCTAAGATCGGGTTCTCTGCGAAAATCGATTCTCAAGGGGTAATGCAAGGGTTTAAAGCAGTGTTTCTTAACCTTTTTGGCACAATGGACCACTTTAAAAATTTTAAATATGTCACGGACTCCTCTGTGAAAAAAAATTTCTTAAACATCATTTATTACAAAATATATTCTGTTTTATTATTTAATTATTTTTATTTCAATAGTATAAAAAATTTGAAGAAATTAAAATTTTTAATGTGAAGGCTGTTGCTACTTTTCCTTGATTAACATATTGAATTGAGGGATGGTTTTCGACAAAGCAACGTGCATATCATGTTCGACATTCAGTCGATTTCGATGTTTTGTTTTTATTGTGACAAGAGTGGAAAATCCCGCTTCGCAAAGATATACTGTTTCAAACGGAATAATGGCTGCCATAGCTCGTTTTACAAGCAATGGGTAGGCTTCTCTTAAAGAAGACCGAAACTCTCCAAGAGTTTTTGAATCGAAATCCATTTTTAACAAGGACTTTGTTTTCAAATCAATTAGCTCATCTTTGGCAAGGTTCATGTCATCGATACAGTCAATATCACAAAGAAAAGGATTACGAATCCACAACTCATCTTTTATATTTATTCCATCCTAATTGAAATATTTTTCAAATGAAACTTGAAGTACTTCCAAGTGTTCACAGATTTCATTTTTCAAGTTATTCAATAACAAACTATCTTGCCAAGATCCATTTTCAAAAAGCACTTCGTCCAATGTTTGAAAGTTTGCATATATCCCATTTTGAATTCTAATTTTCCAAAGTGACATTTTCAATAAAAATGCCTGTAGTTTCTCAGTGGCATCCATAATTGTTGTATCAGGCCCTTGAATTGAAAGACATATATCGTTCATGTGGTTAAAAATGTCTGCCAGGTAAGCCAATTTACATATAAAATCTTTTTTCTTGAAATATTCGAAGAGTGAGTTATCTTTTTCTTCTAAAAAAAGTGATACTTCTGTCTTCAACATGAAAATTCATTTCAAAACGTGCCCTCGTGACAGCCATCGCACTTCCGTGTGGTACAGAAGTACCTCATGTTATGCGTTCATTTCTTGACACAGTGTTTTAAAAAGACGATGATTAAGAGCTTTACTTCAAATAAAATTCACAGTTTTAATAACTATTGACAATACTTCTTTTAAGTTGGTTGGAAGAGTTTTTGTAGCCAGTGCATGTCTATGTAAAAAACAATGTGTAACAATAACATTAGGAGCCTCTTTTTTACCAAATGGGCAAAACCAGATTTATTGCCAAGCATCGCAGGTGCTCCATCCGTACAAAGTGAATGAAGTTTTTGTTTCCAGTCGAAGTCGTGCTTGGAAAAGAAAACATTTAAAATCGCTAAAACATCAACTGCCTTTGTAGTTTGCAAAATAGGCTCACAAAATAAGAATTCTTCTTTGATAGTATCAGCAGACACGTAACGAACAAAAACAAGAAGTTGACTACAATTCGAGATGTCTGTAGTTTCATCCAGTTACATACTAAAAGGAAATGGCGATGCTTTCAATTCATCGATGATCTGTTTCAAGATATTGCAAGAAATTTCAACTATTCTTGAATGTATCACATCCTTGGACAATGGAATAGCCTCAAGTTTTTTTTCTATGTTCCAGTCCACAAACTAATTCAACCATTTCCAGCGCACATGGCTTAATTAATGTCTCTCCAATAGTATGCGGTTTCTTACTTTTGGCAATACGATATGCAACTCTGAAAGATGCCTCAACCAAAGGTTTTTGTGGAATACCAAATCCAAGTTTGGTTAATGTTCCAGATTTCGAAAACTGGGCTTTCTTCTTTGTAAAAAATTCTAGATCTTTAGATGCATTTTCAGGATGAAGAGATTTGAGATGCTCTATCAATTTTGCCGGTTTCATACTGGCGTTTGCCAAAACTTTTCCACACAGAAAGCATTGTAGCTTTTCAACACCGTCCGATTCCTTCATGCAGCAGAATCCATATTTTACATAATTTTCATCATACTTCCTTTTTTTGGACATTTTGGGCTACAAAAAATATCAAATAATCAAATGAAACATTAAGAACAAACATTAAGACACAAAAAACACTTGAAAAAGCGGCAAGGAATCTAAAAAACATGCTACTCACAAACAGATGAAAGACAAAAATAAATGTACGTCTTACCTCCAGGGCAGATCCAACGGAAATAAAATCGTGAATCAAGTTTAAAATTATACCGCTATTTCAAACTCAAACAAATTATCGACCAATGAAAAGGCTAAAACAAAAGAGAAATAAATGAGCATGCGCGAAAAAGCGCCTCAAATTCTCTTCTCCGGAGGAGCGGAAAAAGAAACAGGGTTGCCATACAGAGCGCGCTAAGGATGGAGTAGGTCCGGGTTACCACTGCTGGCTAAATATTGATGCAAACATTTTAAAAATTAGGATCAGTCGGGGGACCCCCAACATATGACCCATGGACCCCCAAGGTGTTCATGAACCACAGGTTAAGAAACCCTGGTTTAAAGGGAGTTAAAGAAAAAAAATCCCCGTGTTTGAACTATTAGACCTACAGACTTGAAATTTGGTCGGCATGTTCCTTTCATGGCGTATAGATCCGTTACAAAAGGGGTTTTGCGAAAATCACCCCCCCAGGGGCGTTGTGAGAGATTAATGCCGTTGTAGAAAAATATTCACGTTTTTTAACTACTAGACCCACAGATTTGAAATTTGGCTGATATGTTCCTTTCAAGGAGTAAAGAACCGCTACAAAAGAGGCTTTTACAAAAATTGTCCCCGAAGGGGATTGCGAGGGGTTGGAATGGGTACTATAGATAAGAGAGAATTCCGTTTTCGAACTATTAAACATATACTAGAAATTAAGCAGGCATGTTTCTTTCATGGAGCAGAGATCCAGTAAGAAAGGGTTTTGCGAAAATTGATATCCAAGAGGTGTTGCAAGGGTGTTTTGTATAAAAATAATTCCCTTTTATGAATAACTAAACCTATAAACTTGAAATTTAGAAAGCATATGACTTTTGCTGAGAAGAGATCTGATAAGAAGGGGGTTTTCAAAAGTCAACCGAAATGGGTGTTAAAGGGGTGTTATAGATTTAAAAAATTCCTTTTTGCAACCATTAGACCTACAGACTTAAAATTTGGAAAATAGGATTTTTTGTTGAGCAGAAATACGCTAAAAAAGTCTTTTTTTTGTGTTTAATTTGCAATTCACTTAAAGTTAATTTAAGTGAAGGAAAAATTTCTTTTTCTTTCAATTTGTAATGTTTTATTTTTCAATTCACCCGTGCGAAGAACGTGTATGCCAGCTAACTACACAATTAAGATTATTTAGAATATAGTTATTTTGTATATTTAAGATACCAGTAATTTTGCTATTAAGGGGGCATCATTTTTTTCTTTTGCAGATGAATTTATGTAGGATATATACATCTCAAAATTATTAAATAAATTTGTCACGTTTGCATGTTGTACTTTTCTGTGCATAATTAAGGTAATGAAACATATTTTTTCTACAAATATGTTTCATTACCTTACTAAGTATTATTTAGAATGTTTAAGATAACTATTTATAGTATTAAAAAATTGTATTTACCATTAAAGTTTTGAAAAATAGGAAATATAAATTTAGTGTTATATTATACTATTCCAGTATTGGATATTTATTTTTATTCTTAAAATTGTAGTTTTTCATTAAAAATAAGTAAGATAAAATGATTTCAATGAAGATAATTTCTTATAAGAACATAGGCAATATTCCTAGGACCATTTTATGGGTTTAAAGTAGGATTTTATAGGCTTTACCAAACTAACAAACAATCTATTTTCTTGAAATAACAATTAATTTTTTGTCTTGAATAAGACAAGGTCATTATAAGAATAAAGAAAACTACCCTAAATGATAAGATCTGAAGTATTCGAGTAAATAATGAATGTAAATCTAAAAATTTATTTATAGAAAAGGGATAGTTAATTTGCCCGTAAATTTTCCCCGTACTAATGAAAAGAACAAAAATATAATATTGATTACATTCTTAAGAAATTAGCACTACACAATCTGAGCTACTTCATTTACAACACTTTTTCACTCTGAAAAGCTAATTTTATATAATTTAAGTTTTCATGTTAGAAGCCTCATGAGGGCATTTGGGAATGGACCTTCTGATTTTGAACTATGGTGAAGTGACATCTGGATGACACATTAATTTACAAACTGAGCCATTAGGCAGAAGCTAGAGACAATATTACAGATTAGAATGATAAGGATAACTCAAAAACTCTTATACCTATTTCGAATTGACATAAAATTGGGATAAAAGAATCAATGGGTCAGCGTAGCTACCGCCGTATCAATGATACGGGGCCCCCAAGTTACAAGGCCCCGACGTAGGAAAACAAAAAATGCGTAACATATTAATTCCTAATAAACATATCCTAAAATAGGTTTTCAAGAAATTTTGGTACAGGGCCCACTCAGGACTAGCTATGCCAGTGCAATGGGTACACGTTAATTTATGCTAAAATATGCTATATAGTTCCAATTCAAAATCTTGCCTTTATTTTAGATGAGTTGAACATTTTATTTTTATTATATTAAATATATTTTGTAATTTTAACTTTGATCTTGTGTTATTTTGTATATTTTTATAATCCTTGTTTCAAGAACAATAAAAAGTTTCTGAATCTGTTTGCTGAATTTGCAAAAGATTACGATATTTCTAAGCATAATTGTACGTCATGCTATCTCAGGGTTACTCTAAATCTGACATTCCGTTTCCTTGCTTTCTGTAGTGTAAGACGTTCTTTCGTACGAGGTTAGGTTTCGGATTTATGCCAGTCCTTTTTCTCTATGTCTTTTGTCTTTTATTTTTTTCCTTTTCTTCTTCTGTCTTCTCTTTTTTCTTCGTCTTAAATTAGCGCGTTTCCTGTTTTATATTTCTTAAGCAGAAAACATCTCTGTGAGAATTAAATTTAAAAAAATGCTAATGTTAGTTAAAAAAATATTTGATGCGATTTTAGACATCAATGATGCCATATGCAATTTATGCTGGATTGTATAAAAATAATTTAGAAGATTCGAATAATCTATAATTCAGTCTAAAGATGGCAATGGGAGTGTGTCATTTTTTAGTAAGTAAATCGAGTCTTCAATAATTAATGCATTTTTATTCCTTTTAATGCTTTTTGTTTGGACTTTTGTGAACAAGTAAAAATACCATATCTAAAATGAAAACAAAATATTTAATATTATTACTAAATAATTAAAAATTGAGGTTATATATGCATATATTGAAAAGTCGTTACATTATGACCACCTGTTTAAAATATAAAGTAAGGCCATCTTTCACCCTCAAAACCTATAATACTTGGGGAGTCAATGACTCAATAAGATGCTCTAGGTAGTCTGATGTATCTGATATCAGAAATTCATTACCTGGCACTATAATTTCCACACATTTCGAGATAGTAGCGAGGCAACACAAATTCGGTTTTCCAGAAGGAATCACAAACGTTATGTTGAATTCATATCAGGTGAATTTTGGAGGCGAAGACATGGCTTGAAATTCACCAGAATGTTCCTCGAACGAATGTCCTTGACGATTTGATGCTCATGACAGGGTGCATTATCTTGCCAATAAATGTCATCACCCATAAGGAACATTCTTGCCATGAAGGGGTACACCTGGTCTCTGTAATGAATAACACATAGTACACATATACATCAAGAATTGTTCTATGGGAATGATAGATCCTAATATGCTTCTTGAAATTATCATACACACCATAATACTAACGCCATCATTTGTATTCGGCCAACTATACATCCTTGAGTCAGAGTATTCATCCGCAGTCGTCGTCATTGTGACTGACTAGAAAACGTGATTTTTCCGACCAGGCGATTTTATTCCATTTTTCTATAGTCCAATGTCGATGTTCCATGACCTATTATAGGGGCTACTGGCAATGACATACCATTAGTTCTTGAGCCGGATTCGGGTGCCGGCTTCGAAAGTTTATACGCAGCTGTGTATTGAGACACTTCTGAGTCATCACAGTTGTAGCTGGTAGTAATAGTGGCCATTAAAGCTTTCGATCATGACGAAAAATGCATAAAAGTCTTCGCTCTCCTCTAGAAACAATGTGCTGTAGCCAACAAACGGCTTTCCTGGAGGCTTGTTTCATGGTCCATGCATTTCTTCCGATAAATATATACAACGAAGTAAAGAGAGGAAAAATAGATTCTATCCAATTTTTAAATACGTTTTACTATAATTTATCTATTCTTATTCTTTTATAATTATAATTTATTGGACGATTATTATTATGCTTTCTTAAAAATCATAGATTATAATTAATGCTTTTTTCTCTGACTACTTTTGGTCACATATATATTTAAGCTAATAAACTCCACGTCTCAAAATTGTAAGGCTTTATAAAGCTGACTTTGAAGCGAAGCAAAAATTTATAAGCGGGAGCTTCAAAAAATAAAAAAAATAATAAATGCCTTCTTTTAGTTTTGCATTTTTTTCTCAGGAGAAATTCCCCCTTCACATATATCTTTATATAAAGACCCTTTCAGTTATTTTATTTCTTTAGTTCTCTTACAATTTTTTTATTAATATCCAAACTTTTTTTTTTACCTTTTGTTTTTGTGACGCTCACAAAAATACTCAACCGAAGTTATATATTTATATACATAATAGAACAAGAACAGAGCATTGCGTTTTGTACTGGCGATTTCTTATCAAAAAGTAATAACAAATGTGTTATTCCCATGTTCTTAAAGAAAACTTCGCAGCTAATATCTTTAATGCGTTTTTCGTATCTTATAAAATAATTCATTTAATCCAATCTTTCTAATGATTTTAAGAAGATACTTTAAATTGTTATTAGAAATATTAAAAGATATCACATAACTGAAATTTTGAAAGCCCAAATAACGAATTTGGAAAGATACTTTCAAATATTTGATATATCCATAAAACACATTATTTTAATCGCTTTGAGTAGACATTTTGGCACATAAATTTTATAGAGTGAATCATCTTCTCATTGCATTGCTCACCTGATTAATGTGAATTACTCTGCTGTTGATTTCTATTCTCAGCGTATTGTAATGTCAACATTCGGTGAAATCTAATTTGATAATTTAAAAGACCAAAAAGAGAGAGAATGTAGTGATGGTGATAAATCAGACGCGTGGGCCAAGTACGAGTCACAAAATTCATTTTTTTAAAGCGTAGTACGTGTCATGTAGTAACTGCAAAACGTTTTAATTAGAATGAGACATCACACTTTGTAGAATTATTTTGTAATTTTCACTTAAGGTTCTGCAATTCTCGAGTTCATTAAGCAGTCACTTTGCTTTAATGACCCTCAGTAGATTGGTAATGAGGCTTGTAAGTTGGACATACGCCAGATCCAAAGTTAAAATGAATTTTATTTTAGTAAAATAGAAAAGTTTTATACTTAAATAGAAAGAAAAAGAAAACATCTAGTTGGGAATATATTCCCCCCCCTAAAAATTGTATTCAAATGAATTTTTAATAATGTAATAAAACTACAAACAATTTTAGTTAAAATCACCAGATAATTTTTCAAAATATTTGATTTATTCAACAATATATTGAACGTTAATATTAGTAGCAAAAAGGTAACAAAAAGGTTCAGTTTAACAAAAAATATTGCTTGAAAAAATTCCCAAAAATAGTTACTTTTCACAAACATTTGGATTATTTTTCAAAGATTTGGAGCCTTTTTCTAATATTAAGTGATGTTTTGTAGTTTAAAGTGTTATCTTGTTTTACATTTATACATTTTTCTAAAAATGAATCTTGAAAATTAAAATTTTGTTTGAAAACTGCAATATCTTAAAATTGTCTTTTATTATAAAATAAAAATAATCATATATATATATATATAGAGAGAGAGAGATTTTGGATTATTATATGATAGCTTATATTAAAATTTCTTAACCCAAAGTATTTCAAACATTTTTCAAAAAAAAAAGATGTACTGTAAGTTTTAAAGGAACTATGCATATATATAGATTATAGGGAAAAATTTAATAATTTAAAAAGTTGTTTAAAAAATGTTTTGTATATGTGGGAGAAAAACACACCATCTATAAGTATTCATATTGAATATTAGCTTTTGTGTCCCTTTAAGAATATAATGCGTATGTACGTTAAGAAGATATTTTTTAGTAACCTTATATTTAATTTTAAGCCTGTATAGGAAAATTTCCGAATTTATGGGTTGTTTAATGTAAGAAGAATCATTGCAATAAAAACTCAATTAAAAGAATTTCCCATGAAAAAAATAAATTTTTAACTCGGTTTGCTTGTGGATGTTTTTTTGTTTGGTCCTCGTAAGACAACTGAAGGAGTTTGATTTGAAGTATTTTCTTTGGATATAAATTTTTATATTTTAAGTACTCATATTATCTGTGATTTTAAATGCTTAATTCAAACGTTAGTGTGTTTTGTATCTTTACTCAGCCTATTAATAAAACAATTACGCACTCTACAGTCACAGGTAAGGTGGGACAATTGCCATAATGATTCACCAGCTCTAAGTCATTCAGTAGGAATTCCAATGCCAACAACAGGTTTCGTCATTTGTTTGATAAAAGTAGGAAGAACGCAAATCTTATGTCACGCATGTTTTTTACGAGAATTTTGATTAAAAGAAGTATATTAAACAGCTGCCCTTCAAATTTCCTTATGGATGAAATAAACATCTATTAGCTTCTTTTTATTATTTCTGTGTGCCTGTATCAGGATTAAGAGCGAACTATTGAAAATATAATCTAAAATTACTTTTATATATAAGTGTGGGGATATGCCTCGCGCGAATGCTCAGTGGATAAGCGTGCAAACTCGTGACTGACAATCTCGAAATCTTCACGCTGGCGTGGTGTAGAGAGTGGGGTACCAGTCGCGCAAGTGTCATCTTCCACACTTGATCTTGATTCAAGATTACGAGGATCGCCTCCAATAGCCCAATGCTGTTTGAGAACTTGCCCTCTTCCCGCGTGAGGGAGTTAGAGTTATATTAATTTCGCACTATAAAGCAACATGAGGGCTATTGGCTCGTAATTTTGAACCTCGGTCAAGTGACGAGGAGGACACTTGAGCTATCCCCTCTCCAAAATACCACACCACACCGACGGGAGAACTTTGAGTTTGACAGATTTAACGTGTATCAGCCCCCTCCACGCGGCGGGTCTTCAGTGGCATCAGGACTCAAACCCGTGTCACGGTGGCCACGAGTTCATGACCATAACCCTCCTCCCGGGAGGTCGGCTTAGTAGTTCCTTGATTATTCATGACAACAGCTTTCGTTCTATCGTTTTACTTTAATTTTGACGTTGCTAATAATCAATCGATCCTATATACACACAACTTGTCAAAAATCGAAGCTACTTGATTAAATTAAAGTTAATTTAACGCTGCTTAATATGATATGTAATATTTTTGAAAGAAAACTGCTTTAATAAATACATTTCGACTCATAATAAAAATTATCAATTTTTCTAATATTTGGAAACTCTCTACACTGCTTTTTTTGTTTTGTGCAACACGGATTCACGTAAAATGGTATTTTTTAGACACATAACAATGCCATTTAATGTAAGATTGCCCCTAATTCATTTGTATTCTCACAGATAAATATCAATGAAATAATTCATTCTGTAAGTTGTTTGTAGAGAAACATCATTTCATATAGTTAACAAATTTAGCACTTAAAAGGGAGAAAATATTAACCAGAAACCATTTTGATAATAAAAAAATCTACAAGATAAGAACTGACAATAAACTGAAACACATCAGTCAAACTTAGCTTTGATGGATATAGATGACATAAAGATATTAAAGAATGAAAAATGTTAATTTTTTAAAAAAAATATTTATACATATACAATATAAAAAAATTTGAAGATAAGTTTCGTAATATAATTAATTAAATTTTCGTAGTAATTTCCCCCTTGTCAGAGAGTTCGAGAAACGAACTTTTGTCTAACAATTTAAGACCACAATATATTTTTTCACAGTTATTTAAGGAAGCAAATAAAAACATCATTTTTTTTGAATTCATACTATCCTTCAGAATTATAAAAGAGATACTCAAAGGATTCAGATGTCAATACGCAACAAACGGAAATAACTAGAGCAGAGAACCTTATATGAAGAGTCTTATATTTTTGTATAGTTATTGAAATGAATGGTATTTGAACTAACTCATATGTATTCGAGTAGGGATAAGAAAAGAATGTTGTTCTTTTAACGATGTCTCAACTGTACGCAAGTTTCTAGGAAGTAAGTACACTTGACATAGCAAATTCAGAACTCGAGCCGAGGTTTAAAAATAACACATTTTCCCGGCCAATGGCACAAAAAAAATTGTACTTATACCTTTTTGTAGCTGTTTATATTATATCAATTTACTTTTCTTTTTTTTTAAATGCATTTTACTAAATCGACAGAGCTAAATAATAAGCAAATGCTGTACTTTCATTTTTTTCATATTTCATGCAATAATGAAATATGATAAGCATATGATTTCAACGTTATTAACGCAACAACTATGGTTGGAATTTTTTTAAAAGTGCCTCTTTACTACTCATGTATAATTATTATATTTTACGTAAAAAAGTTCTACGAATATATAGCTTATGACATAAATGTGATTTACAACAAAAATGCAATTTTCGTAATGAGAAGTTACGTAGAAATGATAATGCTACACATAATACTTTACATAATGCTTTACACATAATGCTATACATAATGCTTAGAAATGATTGTTCCCTGGAAAGCTGATTTTTTAAAATTAAAAACAGCGATGATTAAAGTAATTAAAATACTCTTCTTTTATCTACTCTTTTATGTTTTATTTCTTGAAGTAATTCTTATACAAAAAAAGTTCATTTAATAAAGCAAGATTTCAAATATTTGCTTAACGAACTTTATGAGTAAAAACACGTACATTTATTTGCTCCCAAGATTTAAAAAAAATTTAAATTTAAAAGTAGGAATTACATTAAATTGATTCAAATTTCTTTATAAAACATTTCGTCATACGTTACCAAGAAATTCCACGTAACAGAGATCAAATTTATTGCAATTTAAAGAGAATATGTATAACATATTCAATATAAGTATCATTAACGAAGATATTTATAGTATTCTTTATACAATAAATGTGATAGCTAACCATGCTTTAATTTTTTAAAATTATTGCAGAGACCAAGTGGAAGCTATTACAGCCCCAGAAGTTATGGAACGGTAAGCTCTTTTTTTACTGTTATTATCTATTAAAATGTGATTTTACGTCGAAAATATAATTTTATAATACGTGCAAATCCGGTCATGATAAATAGCTTGTAAAATTGCTTGGCTATAGAAAAAAATATTTAATGTGTTTACTTAGAGATGTATGAATGTAAAAGCAAATATCACATCTAAGCTGAACAGAATATATAAACAAGTATGATCACAATAAACTAAAAAATAGCATGAATTTTTTTAAGGTGTATATAATTTTAAGTGAGTTTTTTTGTTAATATATAGTCACAACTAAAATTTATCTATATCTAAACCACTCCTATTCAAAAACAAAACTGAATGTTTTCTATGAAACAATATTTTTTCTTGTCGGAAGTAAAAAATATAATTTAAATATTATAATGTTAGGCGCCAAATTATAAGGGGTGTGACCCAATGTAATAGAGGGGCACGCGAGGAATGAGTTCTTAACTAAGTCCACTAGTTAATTAAAATAAGTTTTTAGACAAAACAAACATTTACATATATAACTAGAGAACTAATATTTAGATTAGAATTGAAAGGGATCGGAACGCATGCTTGTACGTCCTTACAGTTCCGAAGCTTGGCCATCACTGAAGATTGTTCTACCTACTAGAGGGCGTAAAGTCTTTCTACTGTTAATAAGGGAGGAGTCTAACAAAGGATGGTTACAATATTATTTATATATTTTTGCTCATTAATTAATGAATACACCTTCTAGTACATAATAAAGGGCATTTTATAAAATAAATTTGATCTAGGTTTTGTTTACTATATATTCAATCAGTGTGTTGCATGCATTTGTTTTGTTTCAATTATTTTTTAACGTTGAGTATAATATTAATTTTTCAGACTCCAAGCTACAGTTCTTATAACAGTTACTCCAAGCCTTCGTACACGCCATCCTCATCAAAGTACGGATCCTCATACATTACGCCTTCCAGAGAAAAATCTGTAGATCGCACTGGATACACATCTGACTATGGTAAATCCGGATATACTTCAGACTATGGTAAATCAGGATATGCTTCAGATAGAAACAGAGTCGGATATACTTCCGACTATAATGCAAAGCCTAGTAGCAATTATTCATCCTACAACAATCCATCGTCCTATGGATACGGCCGTAGTGTCAGCAGACAGAACAGTATCACTGGAACGGATAGACTGTCCAGGCAAAACAGTCTCACTGGTAGTGAAAGTTTATCTAGACAAAATAGCATTAGTGGTAGCTTATCTAGGCAGAATAGTGTGACTGGAAGAGATAGTTTGTACAGAAGAGACAGTTATGGTGTGATGAATAATCTGCCTAATAGCAATTATGGTGGTTATTCCAGATCTCAAAGTAGGGAAGAAGTAACTCCAAAGGTAAATGGATTGGCCAATTCGGATTCAAAATCTAGGTAATTATCTACATGAGATGTGTTAACTAATTGTAAAATATCTGAACATTCTAAATTGTACTGAATGTGCATTTCATTGAATTCCGTAAATTCATATTATGGTGCTAGTTTATAATTTGTTTTTCATTTAGTTATGTTATTTCGAATTTTGGGCTATTTTCAAAAATTATTACAGAAAATAACAGGGAAAACATTTTTTGTTTGTATTCTATGTATTGTATACTGGTATATTCCACTTTTTTTCCCCATTCAAAATCGAGATTTTTGACCATTCAAGTGATACTATTTTATTGAATAAAATAAAATAAAATTTCCTCATTATTTAATGACTAATGCAAAAACTTATTTATAATAAATTCATATATTAAGGAATATCTGAAATTTGTTTTTAATATTTAAAAATTTGCAGTAATAAAATCTTATTTTTGACCTTTTTGGATACTTAAAGTATTGTTGTTATAAAAGTATTTACTTTTGAAGACTATTTTCATATAATTTATTCTTGAAATACTTGCGTACTTTTATATTGGAGTGAACATGGAAAAGAGAAAGGATAATTAAGTAATGTGCCTAATATTTGACTTTTTATCATGTTATTTTAATCCACTGTTACTCCCAAATAATGTTTAAAACTTTTTATACATCTGATACAGTTTCATTTACTCTGTATTTTTTATTTATAAACATAATTATATCTCTTTGTATTTGATTTTAAATTTATTATTTAATTTAAATTTATCATCCAAATTTTGTTACTATTTGATTGTTCTGTTACTGATTGGTTAAGTAAATCCAAACCTAAATTAGAAAGATATGATTTTTGGCACATTTAGGCATGATATCGATTTCTTTCATATTTTAATGTTAAAACATTTCGAAATTTGTTTTTAATGTATATTATATTAATTTTGATATCAAATTTTTCATTTCTTTTTCTTGTAAAAAAGATCAAGTATTGATAATTATAAATCATAAATTAACACACATTAAATAATGTATCTTAAATAGCAGTATTAACAAATGCACACTTATGAAAATAATTTCGAATCAATTTCACAACATTTAGTCAAGTTTTAACAGAATAAAACCAGCTGAAATTTTTGTAAAAGCAAATTTCAAATTATCTCAGTTTTAAAGGACCATTCTAATTGTTCGAGATAAATTTGCTTATTTTCTCCTTATACAGAGTCAATTGCAAGGCTCCAGCTGATTTCACGACCGATGAATCTGAATCTGAAGAAGAGGAAACCGAATCAGACTCATCCGATCTCGAACCTGACGAAACAATTATGGTAACTAGAGGAACTTCACCAGTTAAAGAAATTACAAATGGAACATCGTCAAATTCTAATAAAATCGCAACAACCAGCAAAGAGAAAATAAAAATAGATGTAAGTAAATGTTAATTTAGAATAGTGGTCTTCAACTTTTTACGCGCCCGAGGGACACATCAATAAATTCACTAAGATTCGCGGGCCAAACATCTGTCAAAAAATAGTGTAATCAGAAAATTTATATAAAAAAGTTTGTTTTACAAGACTATAATTGATTCAAAGTGAAGAGACGTTGTTACAGATTTGTATAGAAATATGTATTGGTTTCACAAAAAAATTAAATGGAAGTTTTAAAAAATATTTGCAATAAAGAGAAAATTTTTAAACATTCGTCATTTTCAGAATATTTTTTCTCAAATGAATACTAAATATATAAATGGAATTTTTTTAATATGAAGAATACGAAGAAAAAAAAAAAAACGTTTTTACGACAAAAAGCTAACAAAGCAATTTTTCTTGGATTTCCTCAAATTCAAATGTAGGAACACTAAAATGTCTTCTGCGGGCCACTCGTGGCCCGAGGAGTTCGGGTTGAAGGCCCCTAATTTAGATGATTTGGAACAAAGTAGTTGCAAATTATCACGTTCTTTTTCATGTGGGTTTGATATCGCCTTTTAATGTACTTAAATTTCGCCCTGAAGCATAAAAATGTGATGAAATACTACCTCAAATCAAAGCTTTGTAACTGTTTCCCGTTCGTGAAATTTCTTTAGCCAGTAAGAATTATGCAAAAGTCTGAACAATAAATACTCAAGTCAAAATGAAATAAAACTAATTACAATGTAATTCTCCAAAATAAATACTGAAACACGCTATTGCGTTTTCAGTAGCAGCCTATAATTTAAAAAATAATTCACTTAAAAAAGTACAAATTAAAAAAATTATTAGTTTTTTCAAAAAGAATGTTTAAATAATTCATTAAAGGAAGTGAGTACTTAATTTTTATGCAAAATACATACAATTTACTACTACATACTTAATTCCTTACAGCAATTTTTTACTTTACCAAAAATTTTATTCCTCTGTATACTTTCGAAAGGTTATAGAAAAAGCTTCTTAGTAAAAAAGAGTGTTTTTTCCATGTAGATTTGAATATACTAACATTACCTCCATTAATGTATTTTCTTAGAAATGTATCAGACTAAAGTAATCATAATTTAACATATTAAAAACTAGAAAAGTTCTAAGAATTAATGATTTTTGAAATTTTACTAGTTTTTTTTATAATATTTAAAAGGTTGATTATATATATATATATATATATATATATATTATATGCTTAATGTACAATAAATGTCACTATAAAAATGAGATTGAGTCACTAATTTTGAATTTTACAACACTCCAGACAATCAGAAAGTGAAATGACGTCTGAGGACTGAATGTTTCAATTCTTTGTAATCAATAAAGATATTTTCTACAAAGACTGAAATTCATCATTTTTTACAGCCAATGAAATTTAATAGAAGTACCAGTGAGATATCATGCCAAGTAAACCCAGAAGAATTTCCTCCAAAAAGAGAACGATTTATATCTTCTCGACCAACAAGTCTGTATTTGAATAAATACTATCCAAGTTCTGCATCCAGCAGGTATTCAGTACCTTCATCGAGATCCTTTGGATCCAGCAATACAGAAGTAAAATCACCAGAGAGCACTTCAAAACCTCCACTAGGCAAACAGCAGCTATCTGTAGATGAACCTGCTTCAGCTGGTGGGTTTTCGAGGGATGCATCTCCCAATGAAAGACAAACAGAAGAACCCAATAAGGTATAAAATGTTTCAATAAATTTTGGTAAATTAACGAAGGAGTATCATAATAACTATTTAAGCATAAGGTTAACTACGCTTAAACATAAATATTCCCATCAATAGTCAGTGGTGTAGCTAGTTTTGAGTGAGTTCTGTATCGAAATTCCTTGCACGCCTTTTTTTGGGCCCCTTAACATGTTTCATCAATTCTTTGCTTACATATGTTGGGGCCCCTGGAGTTTGAGGGCCCCGTACCATTAATACGACGGTAGCTACGCCCCTGTCAATAGTGTTTCTTACTAAACCAATTACTTCAATACTGGGTTCTTCAAATGAATATTTTGAAGAAACCAGTGAATATGAATATTTTGTTCAATTTGGTATTGGAATATGAAAGAAACCTGAAGTATCTGAAAAATATTGAAAGATATTTTACCTAAAATTAATATAGTTTTATTTCCGAAAATTGTTATTAAAGATTATTATTTTAAGCCGCATTAGAAATCTCAATAAAATCGTATTATTACATTTTTAATGACAAAAACTTAAAAAAACATTAAAATTATTTTGAACATAACATTTTCTGTATATTTTCTCAAAGGGATTAAAAATTAGAGGCTGCTAAGATCTGTTGTAAGATTTTAAAAAAGAAATTATTAAATTTTTGAGTAATTATTATAAGCTTGATATTATCATCTGCCATTATTTATAAATTCTTTTGAAACATTTGTAATTTATGTTACGAATAATTTTAACTTCTGTTAATAAAGATGATTATTGTTTTTTATCATAAAATTTATCACTGTTCTTACCAAAATAATTGTGTTCCGATTGGTTGTCAACTTAATTTTATTCTTAAAGAGGCATTATTTGCGTCTATATAAATACAAGAACATTTCTATTCCCAATGAATATTATAGAATTTTTACATTTTATTATATTAGAATTCCTCATATATGCGTTTCAAAGCAATTTTTGTGTGAATTTTTATAAATGGAGGAAAAAAATTTCATTTTCGAAAAGTTCTCTCACATTCTACAGGGGATGTTTATATGGCATAGGACATTTTACATTCTATTTTTCGAGTGTGGATTACTAATATTTTATTTAATTATTTATGATCTTGTTAAACCTTCACACTTTCATCATATGTATTAATGACAAGAATATTTCTATTTTTTAACTATATTATTTTATTTATTTTCTGAAAAAGGATTTTAGAAAATCTGTTCTGAATATGAACGTAGATGATAAGTTGAAGGATGAATACGGTCGTCGCCAGGAAGAAATGCGAAGACACAGACGGCGAACAGCAATTAATAACCTGAGCACAGAACAACAGCAACAGTCTTCATCAGCTTCTCCCAGTTCTTCAGAAGATGATAATCACCTCCCTAATCCAGAGCAAGATAAGAAGAGAAAAGTCTTAAAAAAATCACCTTCAAGAAGTGGTATGATCACATTTCATGTATTGTGTGTGTGTGGGGGGGGGTATAAATAACTATCACACTTTTTTCAAACATAAAGTGGAATTCATTCGAAAATATCAAAACTTGAGTGCTCAGAATTAATTTTACATATTATGTAACCGTTACTATTTTTTGAAATTTATCTTCCATGTATTTCATTTATAAATGAAATAGACAAATATTTAGTTTTTATAATGTGTGTGGTTATATTAATACTGCAATGTTCGAAGATAAATATTATACTTCTATGTATTTTATTAAACAAAATAGGGATTTCAATTAATTAAAGTTGTAATGTGAAAATAACAAAGTGATTGATTATGAAATAAAGCGAAAATCTATAATTTGATGCAATTTGTAATTTTTTTTTTTATTCCATATAGGAATACTATCGAAATGTGGATCTCGATCGAAAATGGAAGCTGGGGTCAAAAAGAGCGCTTCACATGCTCGAGTTCAAAGAAGGGTTAGGGACGACAATTCAGAGAAGCGAGCATCTTCCTCGAGTTCATCTTCTTCTTCATCTGAATCGGAAGAAGATAATAAAAGGTTCTTAATAGCAACATTTAGCTTTAAAAAAATCTTTTGCTGAATTGTTCCATTTAAATAAAAATTTCAAATTTAAATATACTATTAAATTTATTATTGGTGACCTCCATTGGACTATGACATATACAGGAACAAATATTTAATGATCTTTATGTTCCACAATACAACAAAGGATACAAAACAGAAATAAAACCCTCATTTAAGAACACATGAACAGGATTTTACATAGGCTTACCAAGAGCGCGAGTAATCTTTCTCAAAGTTATATATTTGGGAAGATAGGAATTTTTCTTCAAAAGAACAAGGAACGCCATTTGGCCGTGGTTTAATAGTAAAGGGAAGCTATAGCTGTAAATATATGGTGTTAATCATTACTTGTTTTAAAAGATTGAATTAAACTGTATTCCAACCTTATCCAATTTCATATTTTGCTAAGAATATCTTATTGTCATTTAGTATATATAAAAATATATTAGTTTATAATATATTTTAAGAATATACTCTCTCTCTCTCTAAATTTGCAACTACATACATTAAAACAACTTAAAATTATACGAACTCATATAGTTTTGATGATGTATTTTATAGCTGTAGTTCTTAGTACAATTGATAAGACATGTATCAATATTTATTAAAATAAATATTCCGTGATCTAATTCCTTTTATAATTCCGGAGTTTATATATGTATATAAATTTTTTCTAGCCCAAAATTATTCCTATGCATTTGTTCCGTTATACTTATATCACATCTTTCAGGAGATAAAGAGTGAAAAACATAATTCGTTTAATTGTTGAATTTCTTGCAATTAAAAATCATCTTTAAAATGCATTACTTTTAAAAATTGCCTTACATGTTCTAAAAAAAAGTTTTGTCTTAAAAACAACAACTTGAAATCTGTTTTTAGAAGTAGAACTCGTCAAAGATGGCGTGCCACTCGCAGCTCAACTAATGACACAGAAGATACCAATAACGACCAACAGGAAAGTAGGGAAGATGCCCCAGCATTAATCGTACATTCGCCAGCCGAAACATCGAAAAGCGACAACGAAGATTCTCCAGTTCAGCAAAATCTGGGTAAAATACCAAGCAATGGTTCTTCGGACTTAACCTCTCCTGGAGAAGTGGTGCATCTCACCTTTCCTCCTCGGAAAGCTCCCCAACCTTTGGAAAGAGTAGATTCAGGAAGGAATGTTGCCGTCTCTGTTGACATCACTGATTTTCTGAAGCCCAAATCAGCGGCCAAGAAGAAGAGCAGTACGAGTAGTTCTGAGGAAGAAAGTGGCAGCTTGGAAGAAGGTAATTGGAATACAATTTTTTATTTCTTCTCAATTCAAAATGTATTTAAAAGTAAATTTTTTTTCATTTGATTTTTTAATAATTTTAAACGGAAAAATATTGAAAAGAGTTAACGAAAATTAGAGCAAGTTAAGTGCTTGACTTGAAACAGAAGTCAGGAATAGTTCCTTTAAGTTTGACTATTGCGGAACACAATACAATATTAATAAATAAGTTCGAAAAAAAATTAAAAATAAGCATCAATTTTGCTTTTACATTTATGTCATCAGATAAAACGAATCATAATAAAACTATATTTGATGTAAGGTGGGTATCTTGATATATATTCTATCTTGAAGAAACAAAACGAAAACTCCACCTTATCATTGGCTTAAAAATTTATTAATTGATTCTTCAGAATCTTATGAGCTAAACTCTACTTTTAATAGAAAGTAATGATTTTTTTATTTTCCCAAGATATAATAAATATATTATCACGTAAATGATGTTTGTAACTATCAATTAATATTATGTGTCGTAAACAAGAGTTTTTTTAGCTCAATTACTCAATTTTATATAAATTCAGAAAATGACCACTCCAAATTTCTTTGGAATAGATTGGAATAAACAAACACAATTTAGATATTTTTTTCATTTTATTTTCATCATTTTCATGTTTTATTCTATTTTATATTCAATAAAAACATTTTCATCATCTAAAGCATAGGTTCCCAACCTTTTTTAAACTGGCAGCCCCTTTTCTAGTAAATATTTCGATACCACCCCCTTTTCTATTGAATATTTCTATACCACCCCCTCCCACTCTAGAGAAATAAGAGTGTACATAATACATGGTAAAAACATGAGTTAAGTTTTAAAAAATATCCTATTACTAATAAAAAATATTTTTCAATTTAATTTTTTTCAAAAGCCCAAATTTTTTTACTTGCTCATCTTAAATAGTATTGCCACATATATATTTAAATTTGTAATATTATATATTTTAGTTATAGATAGGACATTATTGGAATTGAAACGCTACTGAATTCTTCTTCATTTAAAAGAATGGAATAAAAGTTTTAGCTTACCTGTTATAAAGACAGGCAAGGGTTTTGATGATACGAAGTAATTCGTAATAAACTATTGCTTTCAAAATAAATGTAAATTGACCTTTTCAGTCTTTAAAGAATCACACTTTAATTCCTGGTTAACATATTTAATTAAGTTTCTTGGATAATATACGAAATGAAAGGCAGTGGACGAAACATTTTTCCTACTGTTCACAGACAAAGACAACACGTACACTACAGGAATTAAAGTTCACAATATCATTCGATTTAATGTAGGTCTGAATGTAATGTTATTTTTAAGTTTTTCATCCACTTCTCGAATTACCGAAATATGTTTATTTTCCTACATGCGATATACACTCAAGAGCCAAAACATTATGACCATCCCTACATTTTGCAATGAACTCGCCTTGATGACGTGGAAGGCACGTGACTAGGTGGAAGTGGTATTTAACTGCTGCTGGAGAGTATGAAGAATCATTCTTTCACTTACTTCTGTGTGTGATGGGAAAGGCTGTGGATCTAAGCGACTTTGATAGAGGGCAGATTGTAATGGCTCGAAGGCTCGGAACAAGTATTTCCGAAACTGCACGACTCGTGGGTTGTTCGCGATCTACAGTTGTTAGTACTTATGCAAAGTGGATGAATGACGGTGAAACCAGCAGTAGACGACATGGTGTTGGACATCCACACGCTATCAAAGAAAAAGGTCGTCGGAGACTGTCTCGCATGGTGAAGCAAAACCGGAGCCAGACAGTGGCTCAGCTGACAGCCCAATACAATGCAAGGCCAAGTAGAATAGTATCGGAGCACACTGTTTAGCGGACACTGTTGGATATGGGGCTACGCAGCAAACGTCCCCCTCGTGTGTCTT